>CM056168.1:9101743-9142050 GCA_029691765.1 Entomobrya proxima
TTGCAAAATAAAACTAAACTTGACACATTCGTAACCAGTTAACAGAACAGTAGCATTTTTATTTGACACTATCCATCCATGTCAAACAGTTTTATAGAAAAGACATTTTAATAATCGAAGCTTATTTAAAATCCCATTCTATTTGCCGGCCTTGTTCTGCGCGGCGCGCTTCTGTTGCTGTTTAGGCGTCAGATTGTGCTTCCTGGCAAACTTGAGGTTCTTCAGGAACTTGGGGTCAACACCGCGGGTGGACAGGGTGGGCTTTGGCTTCTTAATTCCATTACGGTGAGCCTTGCGGTCTGGAAATCAAACAAAGCAATCACAAATTAGACAAACTTTAACAAAAAGCTTATCATTTAAAAATTTAACTAAAGCTAGCAAATTTTCCACCTCTCTGCTACACCTTCAGATAATTACGGAATAAAAGGCTATTAAACCATAAAAACTTACTCTGATTATGATTCGTATGATTCTTTGACTTTGCCATTTTAAAGAGTACTGATTAGCTATTTAAATAGCTTCCCAATTAAAAGTTTTCCAGAGATTTGGAATGATGACGGTCGCACAATATCTCAACACAGATGCAGAATAGCAGTGTAGAAGCATGCCACACAAGTTAATCGGCTGAACATTGTACTTTCCCTCGCCACTTTTGCGTCTCCATTGGCAACGGCTAGATGGCATTATGGCGGTCTTTGTGCTGTCTCGCTCAGGCAATCTGCATCTCTTTGTTCAGTTTTCGTTGCCGATGTGGATTGATTGTTGAGAATAAAGCATCGTTTCCGTTATATTTTTTTGTAATTTAACTGCCATATTAAGTTGCATTGTTAACAGTTTTATTATCGGAATATTTTTAGTTAGCTCATGATACAAATAAAAGGTTTTTACAGACATAACAAAAAATACAATAATACTTTGTCATTTTTGTTCAACCAAGCTGTAGACGGGTTAACTCTCTAGAAATAGCCATCACCAAAAATACATAATAGAAATAACGTTAACTAATTTCGTCTATTGCTTTCTCGCTGGAGGAGCTTTCTGAACTGTCGCTCCTCTTTTTCAACAGCGAGGAAAAGAAAGATTTTGTATCAAATCGCTGTGAAATCATTTCTAATTCCCTACTTGAACGAACAGCACTAACTTTAGGTTTTGAACTGGTGGGGTTAGTATGCTTGTAGTTGTTGGCAAATGATGAGGTGGGAGGTGAAGACTGATGGCGAGGCGTTGGCGACCGAGCCCATGATGAATAGCTTCCGGTGAAGTCAATATTGCTGGGCGCAGTTTGTGGCTCGGATTCTCTCACGGAAGCTAAGCCGACGTCTCCACGAGCACCGGCAGTATTTGAGGTGGCGGACCGGCTGTGCGGCTGCCCACTAGCGGGATAACCTCCTTGAGAGGGAGCGTTATACCCACCTTGGTTGTTATTGCCGCCACTGTAGCCTCCAGTTGTTCCACCGCTGTAGCCACCTGGACTTCCTCCCCCACTATACCCTCCGGACGGGGGAGGTGTCGGTCCATTATTGTACCCACCTTGATTTCCTCCGCTATAACCCCCCTGAGGTGGACTAGATCCCCCACTATAACCTCCTTGAGGTGGCCCGTAAGCTGGCTTATTTTCGGGACTACTATATCCTCCTTGCGTTGGAGTTGGTCCATACGCCTGCGTCGGGGCTGGAGGTGGCCCATAAGCTCCTTTGTTTTCTGGACTACTATACCCTCCTTGAGCTGGAGGTGGCCCATAGGCCTGTGTTGGAGGTTGGGTTGGGGGTGGTCCGTAAGCGGGTTTATTTTCCGGACTACTATAGCCTCCTTGTGTTGGAGGGGGAGGTGGTGGTCCGTAAGCTGGTTTGTTTTCCGGACTACTATAACCTCCTTGTGTAGGGGGTGGCCCGTACGCTTGTGTGGGAGCTGGAGGTGGTGGCCCATATGCCTGTGTTGGAGGTGGTCCGTAGGCTTGTGTCGGAGGTGGCGGCCCATATGCTTGCGCTGGGGGTGGACCATAAGCACCTTTATTGTCCACACTGTTATACCCTCCACTGTACCCACCTTGAGGAGCAGGCGTAGTTATGGTACTGTAGCCACCTTGTGAGGGTGGAGGTGGTGGCCCATAAGCAACCTGATTTGCACCTCCACTATATCCACCTTGGTTGTTTCCTCCCCCACTATATCCACCCTGATTATTCCCGTAACCGCCTTCGTTTCCTCCACTATATCCACCTTGGCTTTCTGTATACCCTCCTTGATTACCTCCTCCTTGATATCCACCTTCACTGCTGCCACCAGAGGCGTATCCTCCCGGTGAATTGCCACCCTGACCCCATCCAGTTGCGCCCGGAGTTCCGCCATTATCCGAACCCCAGCCATTATCACCGCCGTTACCACCATTGTTGTTGCCACCCTTCCACTTGGGACCACCATCTCCGGCTGTGGTTGCATATTTTGGCTTCTCTGTGGACTGGTCCGCTCCTAAAAATATAAATATTTTATGGTCATCAAATGTCCATATTTAGTATGCAACTAATGCAACCACATCAAAACAAATTCACTAAAACTTCCTTCTCCACCTTTTATCAATTTCCTTATGCGATTTCCGACAGACACGATTTGCTTTTGAACTCGTTGTATACCCTTTTTTACTCTCTGAATCTTATTCCAAATGATGCCTCTCTTTTTCCTCCTTAAGGGCGACCCACTCAGCAAAGAAGCCGAATCACTGTTACCGGGCGTCGTCAATTTTTCAGGGTAGCTATCTCGAAACAAGAAATCTTGCATGTTGCCCATAATCAGTCTGGGATCAATTCCCATCTCCTTCGCCACATATTTCCGCTGCTCATACAATATTGGCACTCCCACCATCACTTGACCGTCTTCGTCTTGCTTTCATTTGTAAAACCAAACAATAGGGATTTTTAATGCAATTTTACTTCAAAACAAGAGATATCAGAAATCAGTTATAGTAAAACTAACTTTCTTTTGGTCATCATCAGCCTGTCCATCGTGGGAAGGATTATCCAGCCTTCGTCGCTTGTACAAGTCACCAAGTCTGCAATTCGTGAGGAGTATGAGGGCCACTGGAATTAGGAAACGGGACGTTGGAAATGTTTGCATTTCAGATCGACACAAACAATTGAAGCAAAACCATATTTTTTGTCGGATGAATACAAGGGAGCATTCCTGAACTTTTAAGTTATTTTTGTGTGTTGACCACTAGCCCTTTTAAAAATATGTAGATTTTCAAAATTCACCGAACCACTGTTTGTAGGGCACTCATTACACAAAACCGCAAGTAAAATTAATTGGTATTACTTTCAACTATCATAAACTAACAAGAACCACAAACAAGAGGATTGTTGTACTAATGATTATGACGCGGACCAAGTCACGTAGAAATGGAAAGCTTTGCTTGTAGCATTGTCAAATAGATACTGCGAGAAGACAAGGAAATAGAAGGAAGACGAACTCTAAAGTCTCATTTTTTACATCTTGATTAAAACAAACAAGAATAGTAACATGCGTTTTCATTAGTTAATCTCGGAAATATGTATCAACACCATTGATTAGAAAATATATTGCTGTTGTGTTGTCGTACTTTATAAAAAAATATAAAGAAAACTTAAAAATTGTAGCAAGAAAATGTTATAGTGCAGCGTGTGTGTACATTTACCTAATTGTGGGTGTTCCTTAATGTACGTACCTATTATTTCCTAAATTGTCATCCCGTTATTGTAACAATGAAACACAGCGAGAGTTGTGCCGTTGAATATGTAACGAACAATGCGACAGAAACGAACATTTATATATTTACGACGATGATGATGATTCCTTTTCATTTTCATTTTATTTTTAAACGTATTACTTTACGGTTATTACTTTGCTATTTCCTTTTTTCCTCTAGAAATAGAACAATTTTATAGCGTTAAGTGCTATGTTGATTTGATGAAGAGTAAAGGTATTATGTAGTCAGTACCAAGTCATGTAATGCTCATCCATAATATTTGTTTTTACGAATGATGAGAATAAAAGTGATGCAACCTGAAGTAGAGGAGAGACATTAAGAGTAGCTAGAGTCAAAATAGGTTTTATAAGAAGATATTATGCTATAATCGCAAATAGGATTTAATTACCTCTGAACTTTTTAAAACTATTGTCAATATAGGAGTATGTATGAGTAGTAGGGAGGAAATGGAGTAAAGAAGGAAATGATGAGGTGGGTGATAGAGAAATAGAAGATGGGAGAATTGTGTTGATATCTCAATTGGTATAAACATCAAATATGCTGACAGTATAGTAGAAATGTATTATTTGTCCCTGCCTGTGTGTATTTTTTTGAAATGACAGAATTTCAAAAACTTATAATTCATATCAGGTGAATATTTTAATATAGGTACCTAGTTGTGCTATTGTATTGTGATATTAAAATATAATCAAAAGAGCACACGTTGTGGCCGTAGTGGCATAATAAAGTAATAAAGGGCAATTACACATAATACTATTTGCAATAATTATCACTAGGCCAAGTGAGTAGGATAGAAATCTAAATCTAATTGAGTTGAAGCTGTAACCGTAATTAAGTTATTTTTTTATTACAACTAGCATAGGTAACATATTATTGCCATAGTGAAACCCAACCAATCTAAAGGGACAAATGGAGTGAGCACAACTTTGCATTTATTTAAAATATCGCTGACCACTTGCAGTTGCAATTATTGTTTCACCAGCAACACGATAGTTTGTTAAAAAATTGCGTTCAAAACATATACAGTTTAAATGTAGAAAACGGTATAACTTATTGTAATTTGAGAACTGATTTGTTTCATTACACTTTACGGGTGTTATATTACCAATAACTACACACCATACACCATAACCCTTGTGAAGAAACAGGTACAATAATTTACAATTTTCACATCACATATATATGCAGTACACTGCATTTGGACTGACTGATTGACGTTTTCGAATTTATACAGTTCACAGTTTGTGATGTGCGTATTTTAAATTATGTGACGCATTTGTTTCGATAAACTATAGAGTAGTTTTTTACTCAACCCTTATGAAACTTTTCTTTCTTAGAACCACGTTTAATACAACACTGCCAAAACATTAACTAATTATTCATACGAATAACAAAATTCAAACAATTTCATAAAAGACAAAGATAAACCAATAAGAATACCAAAAGGATAAAACGATTTACTTAGCCAAATAAGCGAAAACTGCATTCAATTTACTCGGTCAAGTAAAATCTCACCCTCATTTTCAGCATACATACAAACTACAAACATCTTAGCTTTTAATGTTGCGCAGTGCTAAACAATTTCCGCAATCAGCTTTGGGATTTCCGCTGCACCACGTACCACGATGTTTTTGTTTTAAATCAGGGAAAGAAACCTTTAAAATAGTCAAAACATTTTTGTACCTGACACCTGAATATACTGCATACTGTCGTGAGTATTGAATACTTCGTTTTTCAAAGTGGTTGCTAATACCATAAAATAAAGTTGTTCCCCGCGCAACAGCAAGCAACTTGCAAAAATCCATAAGTTTGGTTTTGGTTAGAGTAAAATTCCTATTCCCATTTGGATGCTCACGTTTTTCCTAGTCCTTTTAATTATCATAGTTAAGTTGTAAATAAAACTGCAAATTGAATCTTTGATATATATCACAATGTTGTTGTATATATTGCTTGACGCTTTTCAATACATTTGTATTTACATTTAGATATATAACATTTAGTGTTAATCCAAATCTATGAATCCGCGCATTTTAATCTGAAATGTTCCTCTTCATAATACCAACACAGCGCAAGCATACGAATCAAACATATTTGTAATCGTTACAAAAATATATCCCTTTTACTGGTTGACTTGTTGGCAAAATTAAGAAATGCTTGCCACTGCACTGCCATATTATTATTTATTCACATGGAGAAATGTAAAAAAATTCTAATAGTGAATTCAAACACTAACGACATTTTCTTCTCTATGTAACCATGCTAGTTTTGCGTGTTTATTTACAAACGTGATAATCACTTTATTCAGAGAACATGAATTTTAAAATAACAAATGAATGAATGAATGATGAATTTCATCCATAGGGACAAAGTTGGGAAGAGTCCTAAGTTTACAAATCTAAACCTATAAGAGTGGAAATAAAGCAATAGCAAATGCCGTAATTAAGAATCGGAGATTAGAACCCCGGGGCGGGGCCTTCGGCCCGTAAATAAACGGATTTTAACTAATGGACATAATATTTGTAATCCTGGTCAAAAATGGAACTAAAATCATGTGTAACACATGATATATCCATTAATTTGGAAAATTTAACAGTTAAGGGCCCAAACCAGGACCTAAATAGTTAAATTTTAACTAATGGACATCAAATTTGTAATCGTGGTCAAAAACGGACCTAAAATCATGTGTCACACATGATATATCCATTAATTTGGAAAATTTAACAATTAAGGGCCCAAATCAGGACCTTAATAGTTAAATTTTAACTAATGGACATCAAATTTGTAATCCTGGTCAAAAACGGATCTAAAATCATGTGTCACACATGATATATCCATTAATTTGAAAAATTTAACGATTAAGGGCCCAAATCAGGGCCTAAATAGTTAAATTTTAACTAATGGATATCATATTTGTAATCCTGGTCAAAAACGGACCTATAATCATGTGTCACACATGATATACCCATTAAATTAGCGGATTCGAAAATTAAGGCCCTGATTTCAGGGCCTAAATAGTTAAATTTTAACTAATGGATATCATATTTGTAATTCTGGTCAAAAATGGACCTATAATCATGTGTCACACATGATATATCCATTAAATTAGCGGATTCGAAAATTAAGGCCCTGATTTCAGGGCCTAAATAGTTAAATTTTAACTAATGGATATCATATTTGTAATTCTGGTCAAAAATGGACCTATAATCATGTGTCACACATGATATATCCATTAAATTAGCGGATTCGAAAATTAAGGCCCTGATTTCAGGGCCTAAATAGTTAAATTTTAACAAACCAACCTTGGATTCGTAATCCTGGTCAAAAATGGACCTATAATCATGTGTCACACAGCATGGATCCAATAAATTTGCAGATTCGAAAATTAAGGCCCTGATTTCAGGGCCTAAATAGTTAAATTTTAACAAACCAACCTTGGATTCGTAATCCTGGTCAAAAATGGACCTATAATCATGTGTCACACAGCATGGATCCAATAAATTTGCAGATTCGAAAATTAAGGCCCTGATTTCAGGGCCTAAATAGTTAAATTTTAACAAACCAACCTTGGATTCGTAATCCTGGTCAAAAATGGACCTATAATCATGTGTCACACATGATATATCCATTAAATTAGCGGATTCGAAAATTAAGGCCCTGATTTCAGGGCCTAAATAGTTAAATTTTAACAAACCAACCTTGGATTCGTAATCCTGGTCAAAAATGGACCTATAATCATGTGTCACACATGATATATCCATTAAATTAGCGGATTCGAAAATTAAGGCCCTGATTTCAGGGCCTAAATAGTTAAATTTTAACAAACCAACCTTGGATTCGTAATCCTGGTAAAAAATGGACCTATAATCATGTGTCACACAGCATGGATCCAATAAATTTGCAGATTCGAAAATTAAGGCCCTGATTTCAGGGCCTAAATAGTTAAATTTTAACAAACAAATCGTGGATTCGTAATCCTGGTCAAAAATGGACCTATAATCATGTGTCACACATGATATATCCATTAAATTAGCAGATTCGAAAATTAAGGCCCTGATTTCAGGACCTTACAATCCGAATTTTAACAAACGGACTGTGGATTCGTAATCCTGGTCAAAAATGGACCTAAAATCATGTGCCGCATGATATAGGTCCTATGTAAAAATGTTTGACCGTTGGTGACCTCTGACCTTTGGAGTTGACCTATTGACCTGAAATTCATAAGGGTTCTGTCGGAGGTCCACCTGAGTCTGTATACCAAATTTGGTTGGAATTGGATCAGCCATTTCGGAGAAAAATTGGCTAACACGGACGGCCGGACGGCCGGACGGCCGGACGGCCGGACGGCCACACGGCCACACGGCCGGAATAGGAAATTAGAAAGAATCTCCGATTCTTAATAAACATAAAAGATTATATGAGATTGTGTGATATACTTATATGATTTTTCGTATATTTTTAAGTTTATTAAGAATCGGAGATTCTTTCTAATTTCCTATTCCGGCCGTCCGGCCGTCCGGCCGTCCGTGTTAGCCAATTTTTCTCCGAAATGGCTGATCCAATTCCAACCAAATTTGGTATACAGACTTAGGTGGACCTCCGACAGAACCCTTATGAATTTCAGGTCAATAGGTCAACTCCAAAGGTCAGAGGTCACCAACGGTCAAACATTTTTACATAGGACCTATATCATGCGGCACATGATTTTAGGTCCATTTTTGACCAGGATTACGAATCCACAGTCCGTTTGTTAAAATTCGGATTGTAAGGTCCTGAAATCAGGGCCTTGATTTTCGAATCTGCAAATTTATTGCATCCATGCTGTGTGACACATGATTATAGGTCCATTTTTTACCAGGATTACGGATCCAAGGTTGGTTTGTTAAAATTTAACTATTTAGGCCCTGAAATCAGGGCCTTAATTTTCGAATCCGCTAATTTAATGGATATATCATGTGTGACACATGATTATAGGTCCATTTTTGACCAGGATTACGAATCCACGATTTGTTTGTTAAAATTTAACTATTTAGGTCCTGAAATCAGGGCCTAAATTTCCGAATCTGCAAATTTATTGCATCCATGCTGTGTGACACGTGATTATAGGTCCATTTTTTACCAGGATTACGAATCCAAGGTTGGTTTGTTAAAATTTAACTATTTAGGCCCTGAAATCAGGGCCTTAATTTTCGAATCCGCTAATTTAATGGATATATCATGTGTGACACATGATTATAGGTCCATTTTTGACCAGGATTACGAATCCAAGGTTGGTTTGTTAAAATTTAACTATTTAGGCCCTGAAATCAGGGCCTTAATTTTCGAATCCGCTAATTTAATGGATATATCATGTGTGACACATGATTATAGGTCCGTTTTTGACCAGGATTACAAATGTGATATCCATTAGTTAAAATTTAACTATTTAGGCCCTGATTTGGGCCCTTAATTGTTAAATTTTCCAAATTAATGGATATATCATGTGTTACACATGATTTTAGTTCCATTTTTGACCAGGATTACAAATATTATGTCCATTAGTTAAAATCCGTTTATTTACGGGCCGAAGGCCCCGCCCCGGGGTTCTAATCTTCGATTCTTAATTACGGCATTTGCTATTGCTTTATTTTTTTTTATATAGATGATATGCACTTCATCCCCGTGGCCGAAAAAGAACTTTTTGGAGGATAAAATCATGTAAACATTAAACAGCTGATTAATGCTTGGTAAATGGGGAAACCTAATGAAGTTCACAAGCGTCTAATTTTTCTTAAAGTTACTTAATTATCCCAATAAACGGATCAGGCGAAAGAGAAAATTTTTCTCTATCATATCCGACCAAGAAAACTTTTAAAAAATCATAATAAAGTGAGAAATTTATGAGTTTCCATTGCATGTATTCGGCATATGATTCTGCAGTGGACTCCTCTAGTTAGTTCCATTTTTGGCCACGGGGATATAACACATAAGATCTATAGTATGGGAATGGGTTGTTTGAAAAAGGTAAAGCCAAAGGCAGAGTAATAATCGCTAAAAAGAATGAAACAAATTAAAATTCTAACGGATAGTATATATAGTGCATAACAGAAGAGTTTAAACAACAAGATTTCTTTGCCAACAGCAATTGGCTATTTAATAGAACCGAGATTAATAATTTAGAAATTAAAATAAAGTCAAAAGAAAGGACAAAAAATGCTCGTGTTTGTCCTTGGAATGTCTTTCTTTGTTTCCAAGGTATTTTCACAGCCCAAATAGGTACACCAGACCAGATAGACAACTTTCAATTCAAACTAATAAATTAATGACAGTACGGAGCAGAGTCAGAGGGTTCGATTATTTCATGATGAACAATGATCATCATTTCGTATCATAGTGACAGTAGGAACGACGTACAAACCAACTCCGAGCACTGAAATTCTAACCTCTGCAACAATGCTTCGTATGCTGGTGCGATGTGTTGTTATAAATAAAGGTTTGAAATCTGCCTTAAAATTAGTGAATAAACAGTTTTTTTCTCGTGTGATGAATTTCATTTGATGTTTTTAAAACATATTTGCTGCTGTCAAAGGATTTTTAATTTTGAGTGAATTGTCGTGGGTTCATACTATACGGTTCTGGTTCCTTGGTTCCAAACTTCTTGGTTCAGCTCAGCCATCAAACTGTATCTGAAAATTATGATAACCATTCAAAAGGTAGCTTTTACTAGAGCTTTTACTTTTACGGAAATGCAAATGCGAAGCTACAGATGTGGTCAAGTTATGTTAATTTTCTAGTGTTTTAGTCATAGTGTTTTAAATAGTTTCCTGAATAAATGACAATAATGCACTTTCTCAATATTAAAGAGTTATCCATATTCCATATACGATTACCTAGGTAAGTCAATGATGTGTCTAGTTCTAAAGATTTATAAATTTGAATATTTTAACACAACATTTCGACTATTCTCTAAATAAATACTTAATCGCTTGCTGCCCGATTACAATGCAACTTAGGTTTATGTGTTACTACAAGCTGCATACAAGTACCGTCCGTAAGCAAAATTCGCAGACTTTTCCGGAACAAAAACTGCTTGCAAAATTCTTGCAAGTTACTGCAACATCATAAACAATGCCACACTGCATCAAAGTGTTTATTTACGAATTAATATGGTCATGAGGCAAGCTTCCAGTTATCAGTTCAAATCTTGTTACATGAAGTCTAAGTCAGCGAACAATGCTACAAAGGTACTTACTATTAGTACAATTATTGTTTGCTGATTTAAAATATTTGTTTGTACAAATTGAATTCGACGCTAGGCATCAAGTACCACTTTATTCGGAAAATATTTGAAACATTTTTATTCTTCCGAGAGTATTTTGACATTAAATAAAATAATATTACGAAAATATATATCATTATTTACTACAATACTACACAGCATACAAGATGCAAACTATCGCAAATATAATGTACTACGTATAGACCGTTACTCATCTCGAACCCTTAGAAAGCTCGATTTCTTTGTACATGGAACGCACACTGCATAATATTATACCCTGAGCCCTATATAGATTTTTTTGTAAAAGTTCTTTTAAGAAATGAACAAATTATTTACACAATAAGTTTCCAGTTCCAAAGACAGTTACTTATTTTTTCATTCGTCTACTAAAACCATTATGTCCATTATGTCTGTATCCTTGAAATTGTTGTGTTGTTTGTGATGACGACGTTGGTGGTGGACCGTATTTGGTTACGAATGGAATTGGCAATAGCCTTCCCATATTAGCCATCCTATCCATGAGCATTCGTAAGAAGTTGTTGCGAAAATATTGTGGATTAGTACTGCTTCCACTGCTGGTGCCACTGTTACCTCCGACAGAGCCGTGATGTTGCTGAAAATGAGGATTCTGCTGGCCACCAGAAAAATCAGGTCCTGTAATACTGTTGTACTGCAAATGTGGAGGTAGCCCAGGAATGTCGTTGATATTAAAGGGTTTCGCTGGTATAGGAGCAGAAGCCTAGATGTAAAAACAGATACAGACAAAATGTTAAAAGTAATCTGAAACTACTTTTTTCTTGGACATTAAAAATACAATTTAACGGCATTACCGAAGGCCTATTTCCACCCTGTAATAGAGCTCCACCTGGTCCCAAGTACATTAGAACTGGGCCGTTACTTCCACCCACCACCACTGGAGTAGCTCCGCTCTGCTGTGGCAAATACTCAGGTCCGGATGGTCCTCCCAAAGGATATTGGTATGGACTTTGAGCTAGTGGTGGCATTTGCAACGGAAGTTGTGGTGCTTGCTGACCAAGTTGCTGTTGCTGATGCGCATATTGTGCCGCCAACATTTGTTGCTGGTGAGCTTGATGAAATTGAGGATAGGCAAACGGATATTGCTGGAAACCTCCATTCGGAGGGTATTGGGGTGGCTGTTGCTGTACCTGCTGACTATTTTCCTGACTGCTACTACTGGTCAGTTGTGCACTATTCTGTTGTTGCTGCTGCTGTTGGGATGAAGATGGAGGTGAATAATAGCCTGGCATAAGATTCGGAGCTATGATTCCATTTCCGGGATGATTTATATTCCAATTTGTAGCACTTCCGTGAAAGCTATCATCGTTTCTGCTATTTTGTGGGGGAATAAGCAACGGACTATGCTGCGCAATCATACTCCCTGCCGTTAGAATTACTGGCGACTGTTGCTGATTTGAAATTTGATGATGGTTATGTAAGAAATAGGGATTATGTGGAAGTGCTGCAGTGTACGCATTGTTGGTTGTGTTGCTGGCAGCGTTGTGGCGTGCCCACAGAGTCCTATGCGCCATTCTTCTCTGATCCCGACTCTTTTTTCTACCTCCTCGACTTTTTCTCGTTTTAACCTTTCCTTTTCTCTCTTCCTCACTGGTACTAGTGGCAGATTCAGACAGGTCATCCACTTCACCACCCTCATTACTTGAGGGTGAGCTGGTGGGAGGGGTGCCTAATTCGATAATTGGCAGAGGGATTTGGGCCGCCGAGGGAGTTTGTGTTGAAGGCATTAGAAGGGGATGAGGTTTGAACTCCAGTTTATGGGAACCCACCCAGAAGTCATCTCCTCCTGATGAGGAATCACTGCTCGAAACAGTGTCTTTGTTGCGTGCTTGCACTTCTTCCTGGAAAAATAAATACGGGGAAATATGAGAAATGTGCAGAAATACCCCAGTTTTGACAGTATTGTAAGGTAATGTGCATCATGCACTTCAAATCAAAATTGCACTTTTAACAAGATACTTACATGGTTAGTTGGACTTTGTGAAAAATTTCCGATTTGTATACTACCCGTATCTTTTTTCACTTTCCCCGCATTACACAATGCAGGAAAACTGAAGACTACAAGAAGCACTGGTAGCACCACACAAAGTACAAAATTTGCATGTATTTTTCTTCCGAAAAACCTTTTTATACTTTTATTTGGCACTGCTGCAGTTTCAGTACTAAAATTTTCTTTATGTTCAAAGTTATTACAAAGTTGCTCATGATTCCTTCTTCGTTTTCTCCATTTTCCTCCTCCAGTATCAAGGACCGCACCACTTGAAAATGATACGGATGACATGATGTTATCGGCAATAGGTTCACAATTGAAATGCCTTCAGAGTAACCACATACCTTTATAGTCTTTAGCTAAAAACCAGCAATTTTTTTCAAAGTTAATCTTGTCTGTTAAAAATTGTTGCTCTTCATGCAAATTGTTATATAATAAGAAGGAGGAACACTTGCGACCCCGGTAGTAGCACCGTCTTGTTGCATGATGGCTACGAAAATTGAAATAAGCTCTAGAGAAAACGTTGTAACAGGTCTACACGAAGAAGCCGAAGCTTGATGGGGCCATTGGCGCACACGCCATTATTCGTGTCACCACGACCGTCCCACCACAACACTAAACAGGTAAACAAAACTTTAATTTTTCAGTAATTTGTGATTAAAACCAGTGATACTTCTTGGTTTGCAGCTTGCGGTGGCATTGCCAGCACAGATGTGTGAATGTGTGCAAACGTGATGAAATCCAAGTGAAATGAAACGTTTCCTCTTTTCTGGCAAAAATTAAAGTGAATCATTGCTTTATAATAATGCAGGCAATAAGTATAATTCATTCTATAACTGCTCTTTTTATAAAGCAGTAACATTGTTTGCCATGTTTAATGCTATACATAGTTGAAAATGTATGGTTATTAGTGGAATTAGTTAGTCAACGACATATCATATTCGCCATAATACACGATGACATAAGTTTGATTTTTAAAAAGGGAAAGGAAGTAATTTAGTGATAGGGAAGATAAAAATCATCGTGTCACTACACACTTAAGTGTACTGACTGACAGTAGGGTATCATCACGCAAAAAAATGTTTTTACATAATACACTTCTGTACTAGGAACTAAAACTGGTATAAATTGTGGCAAAATAAAATCATTATAAATCTTGCAGTCGTTTAATGCAATGTTGAAGTAATGAAGAAGACTACGTATAAGTTGGTACTAGTGTTCCTTACGTTCATAATGTTATCAATGATGTATGGTGACATACGTTTTTGCTCTATATTGAATTGATGCACACCTTGCACCTCACAATTGGAAAGAAAGGAGCATTTTTAGCGTATCTTAAAGCGCTGTGAAAAAGCTGCGTGCTATGATTGCATGATTAAGCAAGGAGCTAAGTCACTGCAAAAGTTGTTAGCGTGTCATGTCATGTCGTACTAGATAAACCACAAATAAGATGGGAATCTTAAGTCACATGTAATTACTGAATTGAAAAATATTTCTTTGACTGATTTGATTACTCCTGTAAACTTATGACTAATTCTAGGTGCACAGTACGCCATTCCTAGTTTCACATTAGCCGATGTTTTCTTTTGCTTGCACAACAGTAGTCAATAAGCTTCAATGCTTCAGTCATCGATTCTTGCTCACATACATCATTAAGAATTATATTTTCCTGTAAAATGTGCAATAATAATTATTAGACAATTAGACAATAAACTTTGATTTTGTTCAAATGTTGAATGTACTTTGTTTGACATATGTTAGCGTTTAATTCGAATGAGTGTATAACATCATACTGCCACCGAATTATAATTAAAATGTAGCAATTCACGAACATTAGGCCAATTAAAATCATTGCTTTTCTTCATTACTTGGCCAATGACAAACGAATACTGTGACAGAAAGAGAGAAACCATAATTCCAGTTTGCACATATCTTCATGAGTAAAAATAAGATAATTTGCCTTCACGTAGATAACTGTAATTTTATGTGTCAATCAGTGTGCTGTGGTGGTATTAATTACTGTTGCCATTGTCTTGTGAATACTTCTTAGCTAATAATGACCATCCCAAGAGAAGATGGTCAATTGATACCCTTATATCTTTATGCATTTTTTCTATTGATGACCCTAGATTTTGAATGATTGATGACTGTATTTGTAACACATAATACTCGTGCTATTGTTACCTTAAAATATGCCTTGAGCTTTAAAATGGAATAAATAATATTTTATAGACCTCTAATAAGGATTTATGATGAATCCTTGCTGTTTTATATTGAAGCTCTTTATGATAACGACTAATGACCATAATTGTTGGCATTCATAATATAATCATTTAATTTTTCGACATGATGCGACATAGTTCCCCCGTGACATGACGGTGCAAACCCGATTCGTATTACCTAACTTTTCACAATAAAAGCGCGAGCTTCACAAGGAAGCCATTAAATATTGCAGCTTTCATATCGCAAATGAATGATTTACACATACAACATATGGACATGTGGTAGATAAATAGCATTCATCAGCGCGTTTAAACTTCTTTTCAGAATGCATCATGAAATGGAGTAAAACTGCGTTTTCCCAACCTTCTTCGAGTGGTGTTTGTTTTTAGGAAGAAAAGAATGAACTTATAACAAAGCTGTTACACAATCATAATGTTTTGTCTTAATTTGTTACTTTTTTGTGCAACACAAAAGCTTAATCAATCTCCCCGATAATCATTGTGTCTGCAAGGCAGAATAAAATTAAATCAAAAATAAGGTTCGAAGTACAAGTTTTATGCATCACGCAATTTTTTGAAGGCATTAAGAGCTCTTATCGTGAGTTTTAACCTCAGTTGGGTGAGACTTTATAATGTGCAACTTTTATTTGTTTAGACTATTTCGCACAAGATACGCCAAAACGATGCTGTAATACTAAATTTTTGCGCGATGAACTAATTTTAAGTAGTCGTTTTCATTAAAATTCTACTACATCATAATATTGGGTGAAAAAGAAGATACTAATAAGCTACCCACTTAACGCCGCAGTTGCGCATTAATTGTCGAAACAAATCATTTCACCTGCTCACTGCACATGCACATCATCATCACATGCAAGACTGGTCAGGTTTTTTACAGGGAAATCAGAGCAGGCACTAAAATTGCAAACGCCTTGCTTGCAATTGCGTAACTGATAACGCATTTTTGAAAAACGCAACAATTAAATGGTGCAAATAGCAGCTCCGAGTTCCGTGATGCGTGTATGGCAAACACAAAACTAAGCCGGATGAGTGACATAAATTTTTGTAATGATATCCATGTGAAAATTTTGCTTTTACAGCGACGTGCGAGTAACAACACGTCCATCAAACTCAAACC
Source organism: Entomobrya proxima (assembly GCA_029691765.1). Lineage (NCBI taxonomy): Eukaryota > Metazoa > Arthropoda > Collembola > Entomobryomorpha > Entomobryidae > Entomobrya > Entomobrya proxima. The sequence continues at coordinate 9,118,121 of CM056168.1, forward strand.
AATTTTTAAAACGAAACTGAGATGAAAAATGAAAAGGGAATCGGGTGATTATTGCAATTTGTACAAAAATGTTTGGTAATCTACAGTGTACATACAAGCGTAAAACATGACAGACCATTTAGTATCATTGAATGAAACTTAATGTTGTGGAGGAAAAGTGCTCGTGTGTACTTATATGCTTCAATAATGCATTTTCAGATCAATTACGCAATTTTTAAAAACTGTTTAACTTGTTCCTTTTTATTTTCAGTATAGTGCTTCCTGAAAACCTCAAGAATTGATCAAAACAAAGTAGTGTACATTAATAAAGTAAAATATCACAAATTATTAATTTAAAGAAGTAACTGTGCGTGGCTATCGATCTATCAGCATTTATTATGTTGAATTTAACACGATTATCACGTTTTTAAAGTTCATTTTGCGGTTTCTCAAGCATTGTAGTGTTAGTGGTACAGGTGGTACTGGTTTACCCATGCATTGTCCCAAGAATAATACCATAAACCTTTTAGAAAAATTCACAAACTGCTTGCCGCATACCTAATAAAAATTTTTTTGCATAGAACTGTGTGCCATTAGCATTAGCATCCCATTTTCAATTTTACAATATCTTAGTTGCCATTTATCATTGCCATTATCAGTACATAAACTCTCACCAAAACCAAAAATAATGAAATCAGGGAACATTGAAATTGAAACTTTTGTACTTCACTCGCATTTCTCCTCAATTTTAGAAGAACCAAAAGTTCTAAAGAATCTTTTTAAAAGTGTGCATGTATCCACCCACCCCAACTATTTGAAAATTGCAAAACCACAAAACATCAGTCGGCAATAAGTTTTAGTACATGTGTAGAGACATATTAATTACATTCAACCATTTAATTAAACTGGGTAACAGCGGTACTATCATTGCAGAATCATCTATTGAGTAAACTTTTAAATAAAGCTATTAGAGTAATATTATAAAACTAAGAATGACACTGACTATAACATTAGATGCTAATGAGGAATAATTAATTCCTAAAATCTACCTAAAATTGGACAACTTAGCATTTACCGTTGTACAAAGTATTACAATAAGCGCCAGTGGCTAAAAAAGACTTTATAACAATCAATAATGATAACATTACTTTTAACAATGAAAATATGATATAGGAGGGAAAATTAATATTTTTTGTAGTTCTAGAGTGTCAGTCGTATTACGCCTATTATAGCTTATACCTAGTAGCATTGATGCTCATTCTTCTGGAAAGGACTCTAATCTGCCTACAATATTGTTCTTCATTGTTCATCTTCCTATTGAAGCTTTCTTGTACAACAATAGGAACTTGAGCTCTCGCCTGAAAACTAAATTATAGTTTTTGGCGTTTGCTTATCTGGGCTAGCAAACCTTTACAAATTAAAAATAAAACTCTTATTTAGCACCTTATATACCATCGCATCAATTTTAACATTCAAGCATTTTGCTTTGTACTGACTTTTCCTTCTATTCTCACGATCTGTTAATCTTCATGAAAGGAGGAAGATGATGAAGGGCTTTCTTTGCTGCTTGCTTGTTGCGTATCGATTTTTTTCTCAAAACAGTCAGTGAACTTTAATACGGAAACTTCAAAAATAAATAAAAATTGTTTCTCCTTTTCGTGTGGTACACTGTGTACTGGCATTGTGCATTTCATATTCACTTTGTTATCGTTAACAATAAAAAGAAGATGCATTGTTGTTACACATACTGACTGGGGTTCCTGGTATGAAAAGTCTACATGAAAAAGAAACTGAGAGTTTGTATGTTTCATTCCTCCGCTTATCTGATTCTTTGGAAGCAACGCAGCAAAAATTATTGGCAATTAAAACTATCTTCAAAATAGTATGTTTGATTTACGGTTGATTTGCACATTTTTTGCATTTAACAAACGACTACAATGATTCTATGTGAATTTGAGCAGTAGATGCAGCTAAGTTATTAAAAATTAAAACAGTGCCAGGAAAGCATTAGTTAATGTTTGCATATGGATTTGGTTTGGCATCATCAGCCCCAAATCTAAATGAAACTGGCCCTGGTTTATTGACTGTCTCTTCTGCCTGGAAGAATAATCCCTTATCTTTTCTTTTCAAGTCGTAATTTTTACGAGAACTTTGGCCGTCCATCGGGTCATGGTGGAAAGCTGCATTTGTAGGATGAATCACGACCAGACCCTTGTTAGGCCGTTGTAGCGTCTGAGTTATCACAATCTCCTCACTACTTTCCAAGCGATGTTTGGTTTGTTCTTTGCTCACGTCTCTACCGCGAGATTTCCTCTTGCGTTTTACAGATTTTGGCTTTCGTAACTTTTCGGGTTTGGCTAACTGCAGATTGGCCTTGACGATTCTGATATTATTGCGCTCGTCAGAAACGGATTCATTCCCTTCGTCATCGTCGTTGGATAAGATGATTGCTGCAATATTATCTTTATGCTGCTTTCTTTCCTCTCGGGTCCGCTTTTTCAACCGGAGTCGCCTTTCTCGCGACGCAGTCGATTTCTCTTTCCTCGAGGCAGAGGGAGATTTTTGCTTGGACCATTCAGTCATTTTTCGCAAACGATTCACAATGGGGTTAAGATTAGGACCAGGAGTGGAAAGCGCTCTAATTGTACCTGGAGGACTGACTAGAATGGTACCAGTGGAGGATTGAAAAGAAGGTAGGGGAGTAGTAGGCTGATTTCTTGGTGGCTCTGCGTAATCTCTTTCTGGTTGAACGGAGGATCGTGGTTGGGCAAAGTTTGGGGGAATCACTTTTGGAGCATCTTTATTACCAATTGAAGCTCCAAGCCCGGCAAAGAATCCTCCGGAGGTTATTTTATTGGAAAAGTCATGATGGGGATTGTTGAAAAGATGTTTCTTATGAGGATGTATACTTTGCGAATTAAAGTTGTTCTTGAAGGAACGCGTAGAAAAGAATGGGCCTTTTTGTGCATTCTGAGACTGCTGTTCATGCATGTCAAACTTCCTGGCCTGAGCAAACCGTTGCTGTTGTTTGTGTTCATGGTGGTCAACAATCTTTTGGAAGATGGGCAGTGGACTCCAGTTAATTGAGTGGGAGCCTACCCACAGCGTTTCAGCTGGGGTGATGTGAGCCCGTGATAAAGATGCAATCTATTTTGGAAGCATAAAATGTATATCAAGCTTTTGTTATTCAAACTTTTCCTTATGTAGAGTTTTATGCTGACCAATACAGCTAGAGCAATGCAATTTCTTTAATTTAAGATAAGCTTACATCGTTGTTTTCTTCTACGCCATTCCGCTTTGACACCGAAAATTCCTGCGGTGGGCGGTTCCCACCGAATGGGGGTGTAAATAAAAAGTACCCAGGTTGGTTTGCGACACTGGAACAATCACTTATAAACGCACCGAAAATAATACTGAGTATAACAATAGTCGCCATCCTTCCTGTTCTATCCACTGCCCTCACCTCCCGAAAATCTATGAGATTCCCTATCATTGCCGCTCAAAGAGTTCTTTTTTAGAATCTTGCACCAGAATACCTACAGCTTATGACGGTCTATGACTTTTAGGATGTTGACAGTTTAAGATTAAAAGGGAAACTGTCTCCCTTTTCTTTCACGCACAACACGCTGCTGTTGCGAACAAAAAATCTGAAACGATTACGTTCAGACGTTACTTCATAACCACCACCCTGTAGTATCACATCACAACAGCAATCACAAACTCAACCAGCTTGATAATGACAGTTGAAAATAATAGCCCTTGCGATATCACATAACTTAAAACGTGCGTACACCCATTAATCCTTAGACTCTGTTCATGGTTGCATATATATGTATGTACCTACACAAAACAATACCCTTTACCAATGTAATCACTCATGAGTGAAATATTATAAGGCTGCTCCGACTACAAAAAACAATCAATTGTTCATACATTCACATCATACAAGTGGCAAACTAGAAAACAAGTTGACAGAAACAGAAACGCTGTTTACAGTTTACTTGACACATTCGTTCCCGTCATAAAGTTGGATAGCCAATTGATGAGTGCAGTAACACGCAACCAAACAATCAAATACAAATAAACGGCAATGTCCTCTTCTTGGCGTTTTTGCGTTCGATTTGTAGCAGAAAAAGCAAATTTTTTTTAGAAGTTGACACAATCACAATAAAAACTAGACGTAACTTCTATTAGAAGTTTCTTTTCATTTTTTCTAATGATTTCCGCTGGCTCTGCAGCGCTTACCAATCACGCTTGCTTTTGTTGCATTTTTAACGCTGAACCGACAACTTGGTTTTCAAAAGCGACGTAATTGTGGTAATGAATGCAACGTATGCACTTATAATGGATCACATAATACCGCCGCTACTAACAATGACAACACCTCTTCTGCCGCTGGTGAAGCCGATGAAGAATGAAAGCAAATTTTTAAAATGCTTAATTGCTCTCTGAAAGTAAAGAAAATAGCAGGTAATTAATTAATTATAGGTTATAATTGTTGTACGCATAAGATAATAGTCTAAAATTGTAAGTAGGTGTAGGTAAAGGTACATGTAAGTTCATCGGTAGTTGTAAAACTAGGGAAAATGTTCATTAAATGTCAAGATGTAAACATATTGTTACAAGTACACAACGCCAACAATCAACCAAGTGTCCAAGTAAAAGTGACAGAGCTAGCAATTTTCATTCAGCTCAACTCTGAACAGCAAAGTTGTCTTGCGACTAGCAAAGTAAATCAAGTGGGTAGCAAAAAGACTAAAAAATAATCTTGCAATAAACTTTCGATTTCTGATTTCTTGTGTGTCGAATTGAATTCACATATGAACAAAATTTTACGTTCCTTTGATAATTTTGTACAGAATGTTTTCCTAACTGACCGCGTACCGTTATACTATACTTTCATTCAAATTCAGCAATAAAATCTACAATGCGATTGAATCTACAATGGCCAGTGACAAGAAATTCAATGTTTGTAGGTTATGTATTTTGAGCATCTAACAATAATTGATTGTTGCCTTTATTCATACAAAAATAATAATTTTTCTTTGGAAAACACACATTTCTTTTATCAAAACCACACATCACGCCATAAATCATGGATACTTATCACATCACAACAATCACACCTTTTATTTAGTCTCGCGATTCTAATCATACTCTAAAACGATCTTCAACAATGCATAACAATAAGCAAAACCAAAAGGCAACGACGCAAAGTCAAGAAGTGTAATGTTTTTGATGTTACAGGAGGACTTGACTGCGCTTGGCAAAGGTTTATTACGTGAGCCAACCATGTTTGTTTTGCTGATTTAAGCCCTGCCAAGGAATTATGACTTGTTTGCACTTCCGGTGATTATCCTTTAAAGATTAATTGATTACTTACAGGCAACTGCTTTGCATTTTTACATACCTACCTACATAAAAGGCAAAACTAAAGGGGTCTCTTGGTACACTGCCGATGGACGATGTTGACAGGAGTAAGAGTAAAGTAAACTTTGAGCGTATCTCAACAATAATTTTACATAAATTATGATCTTGAAAGAATAATGAATAAGTGGAGAATAATGATGCTAGTAATAACGTAATGGTTTTCTTTGTCAATTTGTTGATTTATTCACTCACTGAAAAAATATTGATGAATGAGCTTCGTGTGAGCAAGCGTTATGTATGGAGCTTCGAGTTGATTTTTATTGTTTCTTTCTCCAAATAAAACAATTATTTTAAACGTAGCACAAACTGCAACTTTTTAAGGAACACAACACAAGAAGTTTACAATTCCTCTGAGGTTCATTATATGTAAATTAAAACATTAAAAACAAGTATAAAAATTGATTGTGAGCAACGCAGAAGCGTGGAAAGCAAAAATAGTACGGATTATCACTGGTTGCGATAAAAATGAATGAAAGTGAGGAACAATATTTATAATGATAGGATTGCACTAAAATGCATAGCTGTCACTTGATTTCCGACTGAGCCAAAGCTACTAGAATATAAAATTAGAGATGCTCTTTGGCAGGATTATTGTGAGCTCAAACACGCACGTCGATACTAATAAACAACCAAGTCTAACTGTGTAGTGGCTTGTAATTTAGAAAATTAAGATAATGCACTGAGTTGTACTAAGTTTTAAAATTTTTGTTGAACATGAAGTCAAGATTAAACTTCGCGTAATGAGATAAAAGTGTTCTGTAATGCATAAAAATCAATGTATGCATTCTTTGAATATTGCACCGCTGCTGAGATGTAGTTCTAAAAGACGTAGCAGTGCGAAGGAACCAGATAAAAAAGTTTCAGGTACTTAATTTGAAATAAAATTTAGCAATGAACCTACCACAGTACTTCATAATAATATATGCTACACAGCCGGTGGATTAAGTAAGTAGATATTTATGATCATTTCAATTTTTAAAAAATAATTGATTTAATTGAGGGATAAGCAAATTGGCAGAAGATATGTGTTAAAACATGGGGTTTCCTTTTCCTTATGTTTTATGAGATTTATTTAAATGATTATTGTAAGCGTGCGTGTGTTTAAAAATCATTTGTGCCGATAGGTGTAAAGAAATAGATGAAACAATGTTTTTATAAATGTTTAACTTTTTATTAGGAACTCACACAATGCTAACACGCCTGCATAATTCATAAACTGGAAAACAAATCAATTCAAAATCTGACTTCATAAACAGCCAGTTTTATGATTCTGGCGTGGGAACAATTAATCAAATTCATAGTGCATATTTCCACAAAAATTGGAATAGAATTGGAATTGAAACAACAAGCTTCGAAGCGTGATAAGCAGAAGGCGAACATGCGGCTGCTCAAGTATGACATTGTGTTGCTTGAGGTGGCGTGATCGAGGAATGTATCTTTGCATACGAAGCATACTGGAAAGGCAGAATGCAATTTAACCATGTGGAACTCAAGTATTTGCTCCCTTAGAAGCTTTTCAGGTTGCAATGTGCGCTACAGCGCATTGTTTGAAGCTGACGAATACCCTTCAGAAATGATCATTTGATATGTAGTCTTCCGTGGTGGTCCCTCAGTATCTACAACTGAATTGCTAAAAATATATTCAAGGAAGATATAAGAAATGCTTGAATTTAAGTACTAATTGTGTGCTTAAAAATAAATAAGCTTACTTACAGTTACTAGCTGACCCAATTTGCTGTTAGCATCAGGAGGGGAGAAGTACTCTTCATTATAGTCCTTGATAATGCACTTGATAATAATAAGTCCTTCAAAATACAAGAAATGGGATGATGGGCATTTTATACTTGATCCAGGAAATCTTCCGGTTACGAAGCTGCAGATGACGAAAACTTTTCGTCTGAATAAAGAAACTTTTTTCAAGAACAACGCAAGATATTTTCAATAGACAATGGAAACAGCAATCAGTAATTCTATCGACAATAGGTGTATTTCTAGTTTGAACGGGAATGAAATTCGAAGCATGATTTTGTGATGTTTTATCTAAATGAAATTTTCAATTGAGTATTGACCATAGATGATTACTACTTACCTATACAGAATCTACTCCATTCAACATATTTAAATAGCATATTAACTTTGCAAATATGTAGCATTTATTTTGCATTCTGCTCGTCGAGCTGCAGAATACTCCAATTTCTTCTACAGAACAAATTAACGGTCTGATGTTTTTAACATTCTTATTGTATGAAACATTTTTTAAAAGCACTTCGATTTTCGAGAAGGGAGAAGAGAATGTTTGATTCCCGCTACCGAGAAGGTATTATGCATTTTTTTACAAGAAGCGCTTTAGATAGCATATCAATAATAATATGGGCTTAATGTCTATCTAAGGAATTGATGGATTAACGGATGACGGATTAAGATTTTTCAAAGTGACCTTCGAATCATAATTTTTCTAATCAAAACCGATTTAAATAGTAATGCTGGTAAGTTTGTAAAACATTTTTACCAAAAATGTTCTATACTTCTGTTGTTCGAACAATTCGTTTAATCTAAAAGTTTAACAACATCATATTAGCACTTTAGACTTGCATTGCGAGTGGCAAAGTGATGCAGAACAAAACAATTCTGATTTTTCTATTGTATTAATCAATTGTTAATCAACTAAATATTTATTTTCATCGTTTCACTACATTTGTTACAATCAAAATCAACAATGACATAAAGTATATTAAAACTTTGTCAATTAATTCGCAGGTGCAAGATTGTATTGCAAACATTCTATCTGATATATAACTTTTTTATCCATTAAATTTTGATCGAATTTAATGTTAACGTACATAATGTTCCTTAAACATTATATTAATTATGAAAATTTGATAGTTATATCCTGAGTAAGAAGAAAGCTGAACTACACCCGTCAACCTTAGTAATTCAAATGTAATCTCCAGATAATGTACATAGTTTACATAGTATAAAATATAAGTAATTGCTTATCCATCAGCCAGGTTTTAGAAAGCCAAAATGAACTATTACGAACTTTTGATAATTTTCTTTCCAGCTTTTAGTTGGTGTACAAACTTGATAATAATTATTGGTTCTGCTTCGGGTGTGCCAACTTATTGTTAACATTAAAATAACAGTTAATGATATTTTTCAAGAAGCAGCAGAATAAATTGCATGTGAATCCATCGAAATAAAGAGGATATTTTATTAAGCTATGTTTGAGATACTTGAACTAATATGATATAGTACTGAGAAATGAGTAGTTCATGGAAGATATTTACATACATTGATTTTTAAAATAAACAGAATTACGGATTAATTTATTGTCGTATCTACTTACTAATCAGTCTATAAAAACGTGATGCAACGTTGTTTTTTAAACAATCATCGTTATCTGAATCTGAAAACAATGAACGTGAATATTCATTAATATAAGCTCATTCATTCTTATGCCGAGGGAATTCAATATTCAATACAATTCATAATATCATCCTTGGTTCCAGCTGTAACCTCCTTGTCCACTTCCGGAACCTGCAGTCCCTTCAAATGGATTTGGATTTCCAGTGGATATTACACCACCTTGTACATTACCACCACCTCCAGCAGAAGCATGTGCTGAGGAGGCGGATATTCCGTTGTTTGGGAAAGAACTTTCCGGAATGTTATTGCTGCCACCATCAAATCCAGCGTTGAAGCCACCGCTTGTTCCAAAACCACCACCAGTTCCAACGTTTCCTCCTGTGTTAAAACCCCCACCAGTTCCAACATTTCCTCCTGCATTAAAACCCCCACCTCCACTATCATATCCGCCGCCGTTGTTGAAACCGCCATTGGAACTTCCAAAGCTTCCAGAACCACTGTTTCCAAAACCGCCACTGGAACTTCCAAAGCTTCCAGAACCGCCGTTTCCGAAACCTCCTCCATTTCCAAAGTTTCCTCCATTATTATATCCACCTCCTCCTCCAAAATTTCCTCCGTTGTTAAATCCACCTCCTCCTCCTCCAAAGTTCCCTCCACTTGCAGCTCCGGAGTTTCCGAATCCACCTCCTCCTCCAAAGTTTCCTCCACTTGCACCTCCAGCGTTTCCTAATCCACCTCCTCCATTGCCCCAGCTTGTTCCTCCCCCATTGTTGCTGTTTCCGTTATTTCCCCCGCCGTTGTTTCCCCATCCACTATTTCCTCCTCCGCCAGGACCGTTATTCCCTCCACTGGCTGATCCAAAATTTGCCTCTCCTCCAATACCAAAGGCCTTTCCTTTTCCACCTTTACTTACGCTAATACTGACACCCCCTTCATAATTTCCTCCTGATCCTTTACCATAGCCGCCACCTCCGCTGCATCCACCACATCCTTCATAGCCTCCTCCACTAGATCCACCTCCGGAACCTTTACCCCACCCCTTGTTGTCACTGTATTTGTTTGCTTTGGCTTCAAAGATTCCTCCGACACCTATTTTGCATAACATTCAGTGAATTAGAAATCATTATAAACAAACAAAATTCAAGAAGCCTGCACAGCCACCCAAGCCAAAGCCAAATTAATATAAAAACTTAAACGTGCAATTCTAATAAGAACCAACAAGTCATTTGTGTCAAAGCAAGAAACAAAGAAAGCATTGGCAAACAAGCAGAAACTTTTGTTCAAATAAGTTTTACCATAAATACCGGTACCATTCTGTACCTTCATCCGGCTTTCCATTTTCATTAATTAGCAAAAAGTAGCTCTTGCTACCAAATAAATAAATAAATAAATATTTTTCAAAGCATGTCACTAAAATGTCATCCGTCCATCTTTGCTCAAGTCACTAGTTCACTTATACTCATATACAAATTTTCTTTGTTCAGCAGTCAATTAAAATTTAGAACACGTTGAATAAATAAATAAATAAATACATAAATAATTTAAGCGTATTGTATTGATCTACGTCAACGCTACGCGTTTTGAGAAGTATCTTGCACTTTGATTTTATAAATCGTCACGTTCCGTGTCATTACTAAAAATACATTCTAAGTATAGTTACATACAGCATCAAAATAACAATGCAGTTTGTCCATGGTCGCTCGAGTATCATTTTTACACTAATTTTCTTTGCACAGCAACACTTAAAGTGCATTAGCAATTCCAGTAATTAAGCAAGAAACACCTTTTGTAACAGCGTTGACGAACTGGCCAATGCCTTCAATTTTGTTCGCAATTTTCCTTGCGCTTGACCGTTTGGCACTTTTAATTGCAGTTTGAATCCCATTGATGGTGCTCTGTATTGACTTGATTTTACTTGTGACAATGTCAACGAACACATTTGCAATGCCCTGAATCAATAAAAATATTTGCAATTAAAATCTCATATGTGATTTCATTTAATCAGAATATTGACCGAAAATGAATCTTTCTCATCTCACCCCGTCCTCATCTTTTCCTCCAGAATGCGCTCCTTCTGGCCCCCACCCATACCCAGCTCGACTTGTTGAGCTCTCTATATAAGTTGCTGATTCTGAAGCCGCAGCCACAGGTTCCGTAGTGTCCTGTATCTTTTCTATCCGTTGTGTTGTTGTCTTTAGCGTTGTTGCCGTTTGCCGTGTTGTAGATTTCGGTTGTGGGGGCGGTGGAGGCGTTTGCTGGGAAGAAGGCTCTGGAGGTACGGAAGGTGGTGTCACTATTTTTTCCTGCCTTCCTGCAGTTGGCAACTGAGCAGGATCCCTGACCGCGGCATACTGATTTCCGGTTGTACCGAAACCAAACGTTGGGGTAATGGAAGACTGTGTTACTGGGATCACATCACCAGGTGATGGCCTCACTGCAGTTACTGATGTTCCTGTCGACGCTCCCGTATAGCCATGCTGATTAAACCGATTATGAGAATGTAGGTGATGATGAGCAAATGGTACAGAACCCCCAGAAGGTGCAGTGGCTGCTGCAGATGGTGGCCGATACTGGGTGGGAAACCGGTTGTGTGCCCACGGCAGCTTGCTTTGACTTCTTGGATCGAATCCCGTGGGATATGTGTGGGTGTTTTGTTGTTGATTTTGGTGAAAATTTTGGTTATTTACTTGATTATTAAAGTTTTGGTTATTAACTTGATTGTTAAAATTTTGGTTGTTAATTAGCTGTGGGTTGACATTTTGTGTGTTTATTTGCTGGGCATTGAAATTCTGATTATTGTTGTACTGCCAGTTTTGATTGTTGACCTGCTGCTGCGGCTGTTCAGGTTGTTGGGGATTATGATTATGCTGAGCACTGTTCTGGCTAAACGATATGCTCGCTCCCACAGTCGCCGACGCTGTGGTTGGAAACGTTTGGCCATTATTTCCACCCCTAAAGTCGGGCGCAGCAGGACTTGTGGCTAAACCCAAGTTACTGCTGCTTGTCAGAGTTGCTGCAGCACCTGTACTTAACGGATGTTGCTTGCTATGACGGTGAAAGTTTGTGTTACTGTTGCCAGTGCCCAAATGGTTTGTGTGCAGGTTGTTTTGGTGTTGGAAATTGTTCGAGAAACCAGTGTTTTGCAAAAGTTGATGTTTTATGTTTTGCAGGTGATGTTGCTGCTTAATGTTGTGATGACCTACATGATTTGCTGTACTGCTACTACTAGTAAATCCTTTTCCTGATAAAGTATTTTGAGTATTTTGATTGTGATTATTGGAATTAAACCGATTGTTATTATTATTGTTAGTGGTTTGGTCATAAAAATAATTGTTAAGTGTATTGTCATAATTGTTGGTAGTTGAGCTACTGCTTGTATAGTCAGGGATTATGTTACTGCTGCTAGTACTAGTTTCATCATTCCTATGCGTATTAAAATTATTACTTGCTCCAGAGTGAAAACTCATTGCATATCGCTTACTTGCTTCCTCTTTTTCATCAAAGTAATTTTTATGGAGACCGCTACTAATATGAATATTTTTATTGAAATGCCCTTTATTCTGAAAATTATCACTACGGCCTGTGTGGAAATTCATAGCGTAGCGTTGATCTTTTTTAGGATTGGAACCGCGATAAAAATTACTGGTGAAAGTGGCAAAATTGTCACTAGTACTAGCAGCGTCTGTGTCGGTGGTGGGAGGGGGTGGTGTCATTAAAGTGTTTAGTGTGCTTGGAGTGTCATTGATGCTATTAAAGACGATGATAGGGCTCATACCTATTTTGTTTGTGGCAATTGTGTTTTTGTTTAATAGGACCCTGGTAGCCTGCGGAGTGGAATAGCTACCAACAGAGTCCGCTCTACGCTGAATGTGTCTGGTAAAGTCTTTACCCAGGTGGTTGGTGGCTGGGAATGTGACTTGAAATTGCTATAAAATTTAAAAATCAAAACAAAAAGTGCTTGAAAATACTAGAAACATTTTATATTGCTTTGAAGATGGTTTGGGGAAACACGAGACTTACCCCAGATCTCCGGGCTAAATATGGCGATGTTTCGGTCACATGCAAACCCATAATTGCGAGCACAAGTAGCACACGATGATACACTAGGAATGTTTTGAGTCTAGTCACATTTTTATGCTTCATATTTTTTAGATTTGCGCCCATTCTTTCCAGTTGAATCATGAGTAACTTTGAGAGTGCCTCCTCCGTCTATTTTTTTCCAAAAATCCGTCGTTTGTTGCTTCCACGCTAAGTGCAGAAAGAGGTACATTGGGACACCAAAGAATTTCACACCGAAACCGAGGCATTTAGACACAAAATATCCCCAAGGAATGGCACGCAGAAAGCATACTCACTCAAAGAATACAAAATAAAACAAGACAGTGATATCGGATTTGAATATTACAGCTCATAGACACTCATTACGCACGGTCATCAGCTTAATGCAAAGTAGAAACTTTCACTTTTACGGTCTGTGCCTAAATCACAAACGGCTACAGAAAACGTACTGCAAGTTTGAAAATATACTTCTGACAGGAAGATTTTTTTCAAACTGTTGAACCACGTTCACGGATGTAAATAAATTTGTCAGTTTTTAAAATTCGGTGTAAGGTTGTTTTGTTGCAATATTTGAGAATTGCTTTAATTGTTGAATTAAACTTGAAACAGCATCTTTTGTACTGTCAGCGAGCACGTCAAACTTCTGTCATGTTATTAACGCCACTATGTTGTATAACCCAACCGGGAATTCCGAATCCGGACTGTTAGTACCTATTCCAATTATTTTTCAATTTTTACATTTCAGTTATATCACACATTTTAACAATCTCCGAGCACAACACTCAGTTTTCCTCTACACTTTGCGAGAAACTCAGGTCAGAGGCTAGAGCGACTCACCATTATTATAGACTGTATTATTGTGAAATATATTTTCTGTGAATAATGGGTTATACTAGAGTTAGATCATAGAGTTGATATTAGCACTTGACACACGCTATTGTGACAAATGCGCCTTTGATTGGACAACAATAAGAAATGATACTTTAGCACGCGTGTGTAGCCATTATTGATCAGGTCACAATCAAAGTTATGTCTCTTTCTTGTTCGCTGTTAAATCAATGTACCAGATCAGAAGAAGCACCTTTACGACTTGTAGCAGTGTTCATTTGCAAGTTTACATTGAGAAACTTTGCAATAAAGAATTGATAAGGCAAGACCTGTTTCATGATGAGCACTTGATGAAGCATCCTCCTCTTCACTTTTGCTTTCAATGCTTCTCGCACAGGTCACAACCCCTGTAAAACGATACCGAGATTTAAAACGATGCTTGAGACAACTTTGTTTCCTTCATTTAACGTCTAGGTATAATATACGCGTTTCTTTTAGTATATTTTGTAGTAAAATGTTTCTTTATAGTTATCGGTGCAGTATAATAATGTATGAAAAGTCAAGATGACGTTGCGGTGTAAAGTACTCGCGTTATAAACTGCAATAATCATCACTGCATGAGAATATTGACTTGTGTGCGTGCCTATTAAAAATCATCTAGGCAATTTATTTTGCTATAAAACTTGAAAAAATTGACAAACATATAGTGTTGTGCATGTGCGTTTCATTCCTCATCGCATCAATGTGCACTTTTTACAATTATTGTTGTAATTACAGCGAAATGATAAAAAAAAGTTTATTTATTTATACATTTTATGTATTGAGTCAAACGACCATGTTGCACGGAATCTGGGCCACCAGTAGCAATAATATTTTATTTTTATTAGACTCTCTTGAATCCTCTTAATCATCACCGAGAGTAAAACGTACTAAGACTGAAGGGTGACAAACAAGAGATACTATGGGAAAAGTCGACAACTTACAACGGAAACGAATTAACATTTAGCTTTTCCTTCATGGTTCATACGCATGATGTTGCAGCAGAATAATAGTTTTGTTCGAGCTCTCAAGTGCAAATAATGCAATGCCCCAGAGCTAAATCTTAATATCAAAGTAGGTACAGGGAGATACTATATCGTGAACACGTCATGAATTTTGCAAGAAAACTTGAAAGAAAGGGAAAGAAAACTAAAAAGTTACCCTAATGATCAATTCATTTGTTAGGTGGAAATAATATATAGACAAGCAAGGCAGACTACACACAGTATCTCGACACGGGAAAGGTTTACAATTAGCTTTACTACGACATATTTGTCTTTCATGTGTTAAACGAATTGAATTATGTTTTTCAATAAGGGAAAATGTGTCAGAGTTCATTCTTTCACAACCAAGAACAGCGATGGTTGTCGAAGACAAACTTGATCGAGAGGAAGAAAGGTTCCCACCGTGTTCCCTTTCGTTTAAGGAGGATGTATATGCACGAGCCACATAATTAAAATACGAATAACTAACTAGTCACAATGGGTAGTAAAACATAGTTAGCTTTTCCTACAACACACATCATCCTCCGATTTGTCGTCGAGAACAAGAAAAAATGTTTAAAAATAGGGAAGCTTAGTCGTGCATACTTGAATACAATGGGAATTTTATGAAAGTAAAAGCTGTCGACCTGCTTATTAAGGTCTGGTTGTTGTTATTATTGTTATTACTACAATATTTTCGAAACCACTGATTAACTATGTACGTAATACTACATTTTCTCCCGTTTCGTTGACGTGTTCAATGTCACTTATAAGTCGCTAGTTGATGACGAAGAAAACAATATGGCAATACAAAATGAAAATACTACCAATGATTCTGCAAACTTAGCTGCAACACGATTTACAATTCTGACGAACAACTTTAGATTCTGTTGTCTCTGTAAATTCCTGCATATATTTCAATGTCAAGGCAAGGGATGTAGGTATACAATATTTGCAACTACTACTAGCATTTCTACAGGCGCATGAATATTTCATATGGCTTTTCGCAGACTTCATATAAAAGTTTGCAAGCATTACCCATAATGCTCTACACATTGTAAAAAGTTATTGAACCAAACTATATTTAAGTAATGTTAGTGAAAAGTCAACAAGCCAAAATTGGAGTGAAAAGTCAAAAATCTTTAGCAGCTATGTGTTGAAACGATTTTCACCAACAGCTTCGTATAGGATTTCGTTTTAAATAGTTGATTCATGATTGTACATTATGATTGATAATAAATTTTAAATGCAATTGCGTAGGAGGTAAAATGTTCTTTACGTTCTTACAACATTCAAATACCAATTCAGCGTTCATGTCATAAATTATCGCATGGTAAAACCAGGAACTAAAAAGTCTCAGGGAATTTGCAAAGCCATTATTTTTAATAGTATGAATACTGTCAAACCTTTAGAGTAATAAATCAATATTGAACAAACCATTTTAGTTTACCTGTAGATTATACGTTGCATGTCGTAAAAAGTCATTATGTTTGGTTTAAACTTTGAGTCAAATTGGTTTTAAAGGAAGCAATATATTCTTGCATGCAGTTTATCATCTGCTGCTCTTTTCGAATTGATTCAAATCCATAATATTTGTAATGTTCAAAACAATATGACATACGTAACATCAGAAGCAATGTTTTAAAATACAAAGTGACATAATTTAAATTTATGCTGAATTCAGTGGTTATGGTCGCGTTTAGCATACGAATATTCATCGTCACAAATGCACATTCCTTTGGTTTGTATAAAAAGTGTGACAAAACAATGGTTAATCATAGATACTGTCGTTTTTTCAACAGGAGGTTGACACCATCTTGTCACTTTTTTATTTTCTTCTATCTGCTACAAGTTATAGAATTTATCAAAAACATAGCCATTCTTGTTTTGTGATTTGGCAGGAATGATCCCGTAAGCAAGTTTCCTTAACTCAACTAATCGTATGTTTAAATGACTTGCTTTGTTTTATTTGATTATTTGAGCAGAGAATTTAGCATATTACGTCACAAATCGACCTGATTTTAGAGGAAAGATTAAGCTTTAATGCATATTACAATTATATATACCTACATCTTCGTTGATTGAATATTCTACTTATGATTTCAGAATAGAATAATATTATTACCGCGTAATTACTAGCTAGTTCCAACCCCAACCATGTAAATATATTTATAATCCCATGCATCAGACAAGGAAATTGTGCAAATTATCGATTACGTTGGTGTTGATAAGTCTGCCTACTTAATTCATTGCGTTTTTCTACCACTATTTACATTTTACAATAAATAATATTATCATCCGCATCAACAATTATAAATTCCAATTTACCAATCTTTAGCATCTAATGTAAATATTGTTGCAGACAAAGCAAAGCCCAGTGACAGAGGTGACAAATGAAAAACAAACGATATTTCCCAATATTTTTATCTCAAACATAAAATTCGTTCAATTCATTGCAAATAAGAAGGAAATCCAATTTGAAACCAATTCCCTAGTTTTTATATGGTGCTGTCAATTAATCGCGCATTTTCACACATTACACGTTTTATTTTTTCTCGTCAACTCGGTGTGTAAAAACATTGCATTGTTTTGTTGTGTGTAAAAAATATAGAAATGTGCATGAATGCACTTTGCATTGTTTATTTAGAAGAAAAAATCCGTTTAATAGAAGCAATATTCCTCCCCGACTATCTTTACATAGGTCAGCCCTTTTGTTTTAATTGCTGTTGCTATTTGGATGACAATTCATGCTCTTATTCTTGTTTTACCCTGCCCATCGCCCTTTTAGCTCATTTCCTGTTCAATCGTTTCACGTCAAGTTGGGGTCATAAATTGAATATTTTATCTTGAAATGTCGCGCTAATGGCAGTAGATAAAAGGTTAGTTCACTACTATAAAATGGCTTTAATGAATTCATTAATTTTTTCAACTATTTCGCAACCAAATCGGAAGAATTTTTTCTGCATTTGGAGTTTAGTTTTTTGCAATTTCTATAATTGCAATAGCAATAAACCATTGGCAAATGGAATAAGTAGGAATCGACTTCGGGACCTCCCGGGCCTTGGGGGCCTTCGGCCCCGCTGATATTTGGGGCCTTCGGCCCCGCGGATAAACGGATTTTAACAGATGGACCTCATATTTGTAATCCTGGTCACAAATGGACCTAAAATCATGTGTCGCACAGTATAGGTCCACTAATTTGGAAAATTTAATAATTAAGGGCCCAAATCAGGGCCTAAATAGTTAAATTTTAACTAATGGACATCAAATTTGTAATCCTGGTCAAAAATGGACCTAAAATCATGTGTCATACATGATATATCCATTAATTTGGAAAATTTAACAATTAAGGGCCCAAATCAGGGCCTAAATAGTTAAATTTTAACTAATGGACATCAAATTTGTACTCCTGGTCAAAAATGGACCTAACATCATGTGTCACACATGATATATCCATTAATTTGGAAAATTTAACAATTAAGGGCCCAAATCAGGGCCTAAATAGTCAAATTTTAACAAACGGACTGTGGATTCGTAATCCTGGTCAAAAATGGACCTAAAATCATGTGCCGCATGATATAGGTCCTATTTAAAAATGTTTGACCGTTGGTGACCTCTGACCTTTGGAGTTGACCTATTGACCTGGAATTCATAAGGGTTCTATCGGAAGTCCACCAGAGTCTGTATACCAAATTTGGTGGAAATCGGATCAGCCATTTCGGAGAAAAACGTGATTCCCCGGACGGCCGGACGTCCGGAACAGGAAATTAGAAGGAATCTGTCGATTCCTAATAAAAACGTAAATCAAGTAATAATATAGTGGATAATATAGTGCCTTTAACAAATCATTTGAATGCTCATTCTTTTAATGGCAATATTATTGGCTTCTGCTTAAGACACAAGTACGTGGTTAAATCAGTTCTTTAAATAGTTCCTGATACATTAGTAACATTGTTTCAATTCGTTTAATGCTGTGGACGCAGGCAGGCTAAGTTTCTAGCATGTTTTTATTTACTCCATAATAAGTGGCTTTAAAATATTAATCCTCAACATGCGCAGAGCTCATAATCAAAACTGCACTCAATCCAAAAATAGCTCAATCAAAAGTTTGAAACCACGTAAGTATCAGTAAGCTGTTAGAAGAATTAGTTCAAAGTGCAAACTTTATATCGCCACATGACATTTAGTATTACAAATTATAATGGTATCGTGTTGTGTGGTTTAACGATATGATTCCCATTACTCCATTTATGGACAATAAATGTTGAATGACGAAGTTATTACTTCCATGATCAAAATGGTGCTTAACACTAGCATGCACTAATAGGATGCAACTTACGTAAAGCTTAATGACACATCCAATCAATTAAAAATTTATCAACGATAGATTTCCAATTATGATTAATTGACAACTGCATTCTATTTTCCTGACGGGTAACAGGTTATAACTTTATATGGATAGCAATCTTCAGTTCACTCTTTGTTTCAATTTTACAAGTTTGTATAGATATTTTTTATTTGAGATAAAAAATTGCAACATGTTTTTGCTTGACTGAGACTAGCTAATCAAGAAACAACGACTTGTACTATTTGTAGGTATTACATATTATGCTGATGGTTGTAAAAAACTACAGCGTCAACTCATTCAAATGAGAATTCAAATTGGAATTACGCAACCATTTCATGCAGTGACATGAAAGTGTTGATTCATTTCATGTAGACAACGTAGCAAATGAGTAACCCTTTTATTGTTTTGTAAGCTTGCCTTTGGAGCTCTCATTTCTTTTTATTAGATATTTCCTTTTTGTTGGTTTAACAGCAACAATATTTCTTTTCCTTTTGTCTGAATCCCCATATTTATATGTTGAATTGACAAGCATGGATGGAAGGAAGGGTGGGTGAACATGGAACTTGTGTCAACTCACAAGAAAACTGATAATTCAAAGTTATGTCAATATTTAAAAGACAATGATGGCGGTGATAAATATGAAAACGATTTGACTCTCAGTATGAACATGAATGCAGCCAAAGTTGTAATTAAAGCAATCAGAGTGACCTCAAGCAGCGAGCTTTTAAAGCGGCAATTTATTACATGATAGGTCGTAAAATAAGTCCGTGTATCAACTATTAATTAATATGTAAAAATGAATACAATTAAAAATAAGTCGTTGCTTTGATTATTTGAACAAGTGATAACATTTCAGGTATCTTTTTACGTTCAGAGTTCTGACTGATGACCTGCTTTTAAATTGCAACTTTGCTACTTGACACTCCGAATTACTTTAGTAATATAATATTTTAATCGTTGTAAAGGCTAAATTGGTAATAATTGTTAGTATAATATTTCAGATCTAGGCTGTTGATTTAAAAAATACAACTTATAATTTCTAGTACATTTATTAAATAATATATATTGCTCGTAAGTGTGAGTATCGCAATCCTCTTTTTAAGGAGGCAAGTCTGTCATTTGTTTTATTGTTATTAGGAATTTAAATTAATGGCAAAAATGGGTAAAATTATTGGAAAGAAAAAAGTGGTAACTGTAGGAATACACTAATGTTTAATGGTTGGTAATACTGGGAATGACAAGACAAAATTATGATGGCACTGATGAATGCTTCCATTTAGGCAAGACTTCCCTTACAACACCGTTTTGTCATCTACATTACACGGATCCCCCAATTTCACTACCGTTAATGCTGAAACAAAGAAAGCAGAACCATTAAATTTTTAGGTTAAAATTTTATGGGTATGTATTTCTGGACAAAATCTGTCGTCACTTACTTTGGTCTATATTTTCTTTAGCGCAGTCAAATGCACATTTGTTTCCGTAAGTGATTCCATTAGACGCACATACGGGATAATAGTTTCTTGGACAAATGCATACCATCGGACTTGCTGGCTCCTTTTCTATGCGCTCCAAACGAGCAGATTTGGCTTCCCCTTGATGACTTTTCACTTTTGGGTATTTGCTTTGCTATAAAACAATATTGTATCAAAGTTTATTATTTACGGACTATTGACATGTAAAAAAATCCTGTGTGAATGAGTTTAATTTTTACAACACCCACCTTCCTTGAAGTTTCTTTCTCTTTCATAACTCTACCTTTACTGGACTTTCTGCAGCTCATACGGTTTACTCGATGTAAACCTGAAACATCAAATGACCGTTGGTTTCTTTAAATTCTATCAAAAGACTACTGGTTCTAAATAAACTAAATTTTTGAATCTTTCTATATCCTTACCTTCGGTGTTCAATCGTGCGCACTGGAACTCGCATCCGCTACTATAGAACTTGCCATCTGAGCCACAAATCTTTTTAATTCTAAACTCTTTCAAGAAGTCGTCCTTTCCTTTGATAACCTGGGTGTCAAGAAGTTGACGTACATATTTATGACACAGGGCTTCCACATCATCACAATCGCAGTTGGAGTCCACAACGCCTGTTGCAGCAGATTTGTCTGATGGCGCATTTTCAACGTCATCACCCGCAGCGCCTAAGATAAGCCCTGAACTAGTGTCGATGTCTGTTTCTACTTCTTCCGAGGCTGGGAAACTAGAAACTGTGGTGAGCATTAGTGCTAAAAATGTCACCAACCGTACAGTTTCAGTGAATCTTGCCATTTTTATGAAATAGAAGCGAATTGTTTGTATTCTGGAGATAATCTATGAACGAATTTGCAATTAATAGACTTTTTACTGCGTACATCAAAGACTGCTTTGAACTGGTAAATGTGCATAGAGGAGGAATATCCAGCCAGATACATCATTTTATACTGTCCGTTTTTACCTGTTTGCTTAATTTATCTTGATTTGTCATAAAGTTGAAGTGGACAACGCAGGCCATGCATGATATTGTGAATTACATTTCTGGGAATCTCATTACGTTAATCCTTGACAATAAGTGATGATCCTACTTATATAAACGTATTTTTGCAACACTTGAACTTTAGGGTGATGATTCTTACAAAAATGGTAAAAATACGTACGAGTTACTAGTCAGGTATTATCCACATGACTAATTATTAACAAAAAGCTGCTAAATTTTTGTGGAAATTTCATTTTTGGCAAAATCGTACGTGTGTCATTATGCAAGTAAATGGTGGACAATTCCATGGGCACTTTCATTTCATAGAACATGAACGCAAGTTTGCACATGTACCAAAAATTGCGAATTCATCAAGCATTCACCGGTTCAGTCGTTGCGAAGTTGTGACTCCTTCCTATTCAAGTGTATTAAAGCTGACATCACAAAAATGCTATAAAACGTTGGGTGTATTTCTAAAAATATTTCCAACCCATTTTGAATGTTTCGTCACCTTCCGCTTTAAGGAAACAAAGGTTTAATGGCTGGAGAAGTTCTTGGAAGCATCTCGACTGTTTTTACCACACTAATAGTAGAAATGGAAATCGAATAATCTATTTTCGCCATATAACACCCATCTTATATAGGTAGCTTTTCATGTAGATTCGGAAAATGATGTTGACACATTGGTGCTGATAAGCGGTGAATGTGAAGTACCTGCATGGAACTTTTACAACGTGCATTATAAATATACTGTGTGTGTTTACATTTACAGTCGGTTATTTCCCCGACGGAATATTTGCTTTGGGTTTACTACAATGGCTCTCAAAGATAAATCCTCATTCAAAAAGGCCATGTGAATCAACAGGGTCAAATGTTTTTCAGCAAACATTTACTCAAGTACCTAGGTATTTGCAATCGATCCTGAAAGTGTGGGAATGAAAATGTGAATTTGCAAGATAACGTGAACATGTTTTTCATTTCACTATTTACATAATATGACCATTCAATCATTATTGCAAAAGACTTTATGATTGTAAAGTTTGTTTCACTCATCGCCTGATGCAGTATTTATCTATCAGATATGTTTCACTAATCGCCTATTTGTTACCTACTGTGGGTAACCTACACCGGTGCTGCTCATATTTGTGCGAATTGTCCTTATGAACACTGACTATCAATAGGACACACGAATTTTTCAAAAAAATGTTTTTGTTCGGTTGTAATAAAACAAATATAATATTTATACCTACTTTAAAAGACTGCTTGTCCTCTTTATTGAATGGAAGTGCAAATAATATACTCATATCTTACACTTTCACTCTTTCCTTTATGCATTACGTGACCACCATAATTATTCATTGAGTGAACTATTATATTACTGCTGGTAGTCCAAAGACCAACGGTCAAAATAATAGGCATTTTCCCGCAGCTACGTGGTGGTATCAGTTTCTTATAACAGTTTCTGTATTTCAACGCAATGCTTTCTTCAAGAACAGCCACCAACAAACAGCCAACTATTTTTGCATTTTACAGAAACCACGTATTACACTTCTACCGTGTAATTAAGGCAGTGACCCAAATACTTGGAATGCGTTTGATGCCTTTATATTTGCATTTACAAGAGCTGTTCAGGTATAATTCTTGTCGATTTTTACATTTAATTAATATGGATGGTCATAAAACGCCACACGTAGACCGCTGACATGGTATGCACTGATTTAGGACTAGGACAGGTCCAAGTATGCCTGGTGAAATGAATGTCATGCATTTCTCCACACGTCATCAGTTTCTTGCTTTTGTGTGGACTCCATTTTAAAAGTATAATTGTGTTGAAATGAAAGTGAATCTGTTAATTTATTAAACACGTACCAGGCGGTACATTACAATTAAAACACTACGTGAGCATTTATCATGTGTGTCGATTTTTATCCAAAAAACAGCTTAAATTGGAGCAACCAAGGAAAAATATGTCACGTTCTTATCTTATGACATTCTCCGCTTTGCTACAGCACGAAGTGATATCCTGATGCATCATACTGCATTTGGTGCAACATTTTTCTGATACATATATCCCATAATATAGGGCATGCAATGTAAAAAAAAGTGCAACTTTTAAAAATTCAAATGTGACTATTCATTTTTATAACACATTTGGGCCAACAAATATCAATATTATTTACCTAGTATTACTTTTAAATACTTAAAAAACACATGGAAAGAATGGAAAATCCTACAAAATCTGAAATAGAATTCTTAACCATAATAAGAGAAACGAATGCTAAATATCGTATCCGTTACCTTATGCTAAAAAACCTTACGTTTAGCCATAATCATTCAATTTTTTTCTGATCTCACAGCACTATAGATGGAATAGAACCAAAAGTTTCAAGCAAAGTCTATGTTTACTAAAGTATATGTCACGCATACCTAGTCACATA
>CM056168.1:9142150-9219460 GCA_029691765.1 Entomobrya proxima
AGAATCCTATAACAGCAATATTGTTAAAATCAAATAAAAAATAACTACTTCCTCTCATTTGCTTGAAAGTCTGGCAATGTTCAGTTCAGAGGCTAATCTTTTGATGGTCAATACTCACCACTCACAAAACAACTCAACATACAAACAATAGGTGAACGAAGAAGACGCATTCTCATACTATTTTACTTCCTTTCGAGATCAAGGTGTCCTTCTCAATATCACAAACCGTGAGTAAGAGAAGCGTGTTATTTTTGGAATAAATTCTGTGCAAACAAAACAAACGCATATCTAAAATTACTTGCGGCCAACTCTTGTATTAAAAAAGGAAAAGTTTGCTTGTAGGAAATAACCGATTTTTGTTGTAGTGCTGTCTATAATTTTCCCACAAAGTCTTGATAGAAGAAAAACAATGGAATAGAAGCTAGAATTAAGATCGCCTACAACTGTCTATCCTTGTCGTATATTGTATGTATCTAGGTATGTAGGTGAAGAAGACAAGATATACAACTAATAAACTAATAGCAATGCTAAATATTGAATATAAAATAAAGCTTTATGCAAGCTAATGACATGGTTGAAAATAAGATTTTGTCTGTTTATCATCATCATGATTCGTTTACTAGCAAATTTCTCTGCTAGGAAAGACTTTTCTACCTGTGGAAATCACAAAAGCTTTAAAAAACAAACACGTAATGCCATATCAAATTTTAAAAAAACAGTTATTTATTCGTTAATCGTATGATTTCATCGTATTATGGCAGAGATTTTAGATTCAGATACGTTCGGAAATCATGATCATGCAATAATAAAAAATCGTATACAAGGAAAAGTTTGTCGTTCTTACTCTTACAACAAGACAGTTATTATTCTTCATTCGCCCTGCCCTCTACATCAGGTTTACCTCACTATGTAGTCCCCTTAGGTTCCGGCTGTCAACCACTTTTCTTTAAAGGCACTATTTTTAAAATTACACACCACGTGTGTACTTGTGCTTGATACCTGGTGAATGCGACTTGATGAAACTTCATTCATTCCTTAGGAAAAGTGGCTGTCGACTACATCAACACCCCCTTTAACCTTTTGAATTTTAATTATCCTGTGGAATTCCTTTCGTAATTAAGGGTTTATTGATAAAACACTCTACCCTGGCCCGAAACTACACAAAGAGATTGAACAACGCTGGACCACTATCAAGCTGAATGGAATGGTAAAGGAGGACAAGGACAAGATTAAGAAAGAGTACCCTCATCCGGAAAGCTGTGACCTCTCCGGTCCAAAGTTGAACCCCGAGCTTTTGAAGGCTCTTACTATATTACCAAGAGATCGGGATGAAGATCTTAGACGTGTTCAGGATCACTTGGCAGTGTCTATCAATGCACTCGGTCGGGGCTTATCGCAAGCCATTCATTCACCTGACGGCTGGTCACGTACTGAAGCTATGACCGTCATGAGCGATGCTGGTCGGTACTTGGTTGGCACCCAATATTGGATTACTCAGCTTCGCCGTAGGTACATCAAGTCTAACGTTAAAGGCATTGACATGAAAGAGACTTTGGAGAAGTCAGGAACAACCTCGTTCCTATTTGGCGATGACCTTGCTGGTCAAATTAAGGCAGCTCAGGCTCTTACTAAGACGAGCAAGGAGCTAAACGCACCGCCTTCCCATGCGAAGGCTCCACCAAAGTCTGCAAGTGGAACTCCGTTCACGCGAAGAAATTCCAACTTCTCAAAAGGTTCAGACAAACCTGAGAGCTCGGGAAACGGGAAGCGCCCGCCGACGCCACAGCAATCCAGCAGGCGAAGGGGCGGGCAAACCAGCAGTCTCTACCAGAGACGAGGAATGTAATTCAGGTATGTCAAAAAGTGACGATTGGTACCAAATTGGCTACATGTATAAACATCTGGAAGCGGATAGGGGCGACGAAAGACATCCTTTCAATTATTCACGGTTATAAATTGCCGTTTATTGCTGGCCCACCATTGCAGTTGGTGAGACCCATGCAAAGATCATTAACTGATATTGAGTCAAGCCAGATCACTGAAGCTATCAAAGACTTGTTAAAGAAACGCGCTAATAACCCCGTCAGTTCTTGTCCGGGCGAATTTCTTTCGCCAATTTTTCTCGTTCCAAAATCTGATGGCTCGAACAGATTTATATTTAATCTTAAAAGCTTAAATAAGCACATACAATACGAGAAGTTCAAACTTGAAGATATTAGAACCACTGTAAAACTAATGACATGCAATTGTTTTATGGCCACCATTGACTTGAAGGATGCTTATTATAGCATACCTATTAGAGAATCGCATCGTAAATATTTAAGATTTGAATGGAATTCTGTTACGTACCAGTTTCAATGTCTTCCGTTCGGACTAAGTTCTGCTCCTAGAGCATTCACAAAACTAATGAAACCCGTCATGAAACATCTCAGGTCATCAGGGAATATCTCCGTAATTTACCTTGATGATATTTGGCTGGTTGCGTCGTCTTACGAGGACTGTTTACGTAATGTTAATATAACAATAACTCTTTTAGAAGAATTAGGATTCGTTGTCAATTATGACAAATCTCAGCTGATTCCTTCACAGGAAGTGAGATATTTGGGATTCATACTGAATTCAGCCTCCATGACAATTGGTCTTCCTGACAGCAAGTCAGCAGCAATCTATGCAAAGTGTAGTAAGGTTTTACAGAAACGAACTGTTACAATTCAAACTTTTGCTGAAGTTATAGGGACCCTGGTGTCAGCAACTTTTGCTGTACCATATGGCATGCTCCATACTAAAGAGTTGGAACGCGTAAAATATAAACAGTTACAAGCATGTAACCATAACTACGAATCCAATATGGTAATACCAAATTCATGTAGAATGGAATTGGAATGGTGGCAAAATCACGTCCGATTAGCATCTCGTAAGATCCCCTCTGATCAGTACGATTACACGCTATTTACGGATAGCAGCACCACAGGGTGGGGGGCATGTTGCGGTTCTACCTCCACAGGTGGTTCATGGTCATTAGTGGAATCTTCAAGGCATATCAATTACCTAGAACTAAAAGCCGTGTACTATGGGCTACTTTCGTTTTTTAGTAAAAGCAAGCAGATCCGCATTCTTCTGAGGGTAGACAATACCACCGCTATAGCTTACATTAACAAAATGGGTGGGGTTCGTTTTCCCCAATTAACAAGTATAACCCGGAAAATTTGGAATTTTTGCGAATCCAGATCTATAGTTATATATGCTACATATATTCCATCCGCGTTGAATACAGTAGCCGATGCTGAGTCTAGAAAGTGTTTTGAGGAGACAGAGTGGTCCTTGCAAAATGAAAGCTTTGAGCTGATCAACTCAATTTATGGACCTTTTGAAATCGACTTGTTTGCTTCACGGTTGAACCACAAATGCGATGTCTTTATCTCATGGCGCCCTGATCCATATTCCGCAAATACTGATGCATTTAGCATATCATGGGCTGGACTAAAATTTTACGCCTTTCCTCCTTTTAACCTCATTACACGAGTTATAAAGAAAATGCGCGACGACAACGCTGAGGGTGTTGTTGTTGACAACGCCGACAACGCCGTGCCACCAACTGAACTAACCGCCTCCGAATCTTTATTGACTTTTCGCAATAGATCTCACCCACTCTGGAGGAGCCTGACTTTGTTGGCAGGGAATTTGCGAGGGAAGCCTTAGCAGTTAGAGGAGTGTCTGAAGAAACTATACCAATTTTGCTTGATTCAGTGACAAAAACTACATGGAAGCAATACAGCATTCATCTTCGACGATGGAAGACTTTCTGTCAAGACAATGTTATTAGTCCTTTTCTGGCCCCGTTACAATCAATTTCGGATTTTTTGGCTCGTTCCTTCAATAGTGGTGCCAGTTACTCTTCCGTTAACACCGCACGTGCTGCTTTATCATTCATTCTACCGGAGGTGGACAATCATTCCATTGGGTCACATCCACAGATTACACGCGTGATGAAGGGAGTTTACAAAAACCGACCTCCCGCTCCACGGTATGACTCGACGTGGGATCCAAGCACCGTACTCAAGTTTTTGGAAACCTATTCTGAAGATGCATCCTTGGAAAACTTGTCAAAGAAATGTGTTATGTTATTAGCACTGGCAACTGCACATCGAGTGCAAACTTTGTCGTTGATTATGAGATCTAATATATCGTACTACGATAATTTCATTGAGATTAAAATTCCTAATAGAGTTAAAACCACTAATGTAAATCGACTCCAACCAACCTTGGTCATTCCGAAGTTTTCTGATAATCCAAATCTCTGTGTAATGAGTACTTTGTGCAAATATTTGACTGTAACCAATGATTTACGAGATAAGTCGTTCGATAACCTTTTTGTTGCTATAAATAAGCCTCATAGGCCAGTTACGTCCCAGACTATAAGTCGCTGGATCAAGAATGTATTAGATTTAAGCGGTATCGATATTACTACTTTTACTGCACATAGCACCCGCCACGCTGCAACGTCCGCAGCTTTTCGTGGAGGGATATCAATTGATCAGATACGTGCACGGGCTGGTTGGAGTACGAATTCAAAAACATTTGCTAACTTTTATAATCGTCCTTTGGACAACCGTACAAACTTCTCTTCTGCGGTAATTGGAATAAATTCTAAATAAGTCTAAATAAAATTCAAAAGTCTTGTTATTTTGGTTATCTTTAAATAACTACATAGTGAGGTAAACCTGATGTAGAGGGCAGGGCGAATGAAGAATAATTGTACAATTGAACTAGACTTACCAGTCGACGTTTCCAATTGAAATTATTCGAAGAGCCCTGCCCGAAGACATCAGTCCCACCCGCATCACCACCCGATGTCTTCTCCAAAATAACGCTTTAAATATAATGAAGTTTCATCAAGTCGCATTCACCAGGTATCAAGCACAAGTACACACGTGGTGTGTAATTTTAAAAATAGTGCCTTTAAAGAAAAGTGGTTGACAGCCGGAACCTAAGGGGACTACATAGTGAGGTAAACCTGATGTCTTCGGGCAGGGCTCTTCGAATAATTTCAATTGGAAACGTCGACTGGTAAGTCTAGTTCAATTGTACAATTTTATCTCACTGCGGGACGTTTTTCTTATATTGGATTTTCACAACTCGCATGTATTCAGCATTGCAAATGGCTGTCACCATTAAAATCGAAAGGAATATCCAATAGGATGCATATAGTTAATTTCATTTTTGTTTTAAAAAATTACAATTAAGCAAAAAATATAAAGCCAAGCAATTATTTGTAATGATTTTAAACTATATTTCTTTATTAATTTAGTAAAAATAATAATGTAGCGAGTTCAGTCGTTTGTCAGCCTAGCCTTAGTCCAATGATTTTTGGTAAGCATTTGTTTTCATTTTGTGCACTTTAATCATAAAATATGCATTTATGTTATTGAATGCATTAAAATGCACTCTTAGCTGGAAACATTAATACGTTTCTCAGCAGAAGCATTAACTTTTTTCAGAAAATTAAAATATCTAGCACGGATTTTTAGCTGAAATGTCACTGCGTTTTCCTTTTTCTTTTATAATCTAGATCAAAATTCAAAGGTAGTATTAGTAGCGTTTCGTTGTTCGGCTCGACTGAAAGTAGAATAGGGGCAGCGATGTAAGTAAGTACCGTATTTTCCCAATTAAACGCAGTCTCCCATTTAGGCGCAGCTCTCAAATAAACGCAGCTGCGTTTAAGGGAAAAAAAAGTTGCTCAAGCAAAATAAACGCAGCCCTCAAATAAACGCACCCACTTTTTGGGTAGCACATTCTGACAAATTTGATTTGTTATTGTCAAACTATGAACTTGTACTCATTTTCCTAGTTTTATACATGCAAATTGTTAGTTTGAAGAGAAAGTATGGAAATTTTGTAATAAACGGGATACCCGGAAGCCGAATTTGTGTTGCTAGATGGCTATTTCTGTCACATTTTGACTAAAATTAAGCAATTTTTTCTTTCAATTTGGCAGTAAATTTTACTAAAATTTGATGTTTGGAAATAAACGCAGCTCTCAATTAATCGCAGCTCCCAAATAAACGCAGCTGCGTTTAGGGGTTTAATTTTTGCCGAAGCAAAATAAACGCAGCTGCGTTTAATTGGGAAAATACGGTATGTTGGTTTGGTTATATATCGAGAAAACTTTACAGTTAACTTACTGCATTGTATTCTACAATGTACAACATTACCATGCATGGGTCACAGTTGGAGGCAATGCAGATGTGCTTGTTCTCTGACAATGAAAAACTATTTTATATGCGTCCGCCTACAGGATCTGGGTTAATGCCTGTCTGGAAATGAATTACTCGATATTTTGTGTGAAAATAAAACACAAGACCAGATTTCACATTTCCGGAGTTCCATACATGGTCCAATCCAAAACAGTAACTACCTGTAACAAAGTAAAAGTAATACAGACACAAGTATGCATGAAATGAACGTAATCCTTGCATATGCAAAAATGTTAATGCTGCAATGGTACTTGCTGTACCTATCCAGTTGCCTCAGTCGCAACCACTTTCCCAATAATGGTGAATGGTGTTCACTTGCAGAGCAGGAGTGCCAAAATAATATATTTAAAAAATGAAATCCTATTTGCATAATTTTGCAGATTTTACCAAGGTGGAACGTGCGGTTTTAGTGGCAGCCTTGATTCTAGTCGGAAATGGGGCACATGCAAAAATGCAAGAGGCAATTTTATACGAGGGTTATCATCACAAAGGTTAGTGCGTGACACGTTAAGCTAAACGTTGTCATACTGGAAGTGGCACATAATTCCTAGCACGTTATACTGAAGAAATTGGAGTTACGCTCCTAACCCGATTTCATTTCTTATATAGGTGTCTCACAACTCTTGACATTTGAGTCATGCCAAAATATCCCTGTCGATTTTAATGATAAAGCCTCCTCGCTAGACGCCCGTGGGGAATGTGTTCGTCTTTACGAAAACCGATGCTGCCAAGGACGTAGCATAGAGCTTCCAGTAGGTTCCCCATTTACTGAGGATCTGTACAATGCAGAGTTAGATGATGTAGTTTCCTCGATTAGCCCATGTGGCAACTACGTTGATCCCCAGCCTCCCAATATTCTCCAAGAAAAATGGCTCAATCATTCGGAAGTACTTGACAAGGTGTTTTCTGATGATGACATTGTCATTTACCACGACAAGAATGTAAATCGGCGAACAAAATGGCTGGACAGTGAGAGATTTGTAGGGGACGCGTGGCGCTATCTCAAGCGAAACTACAATCTAGACCAAATTGCTGGCCTGACACGAAATGAAAAGTTGCACGTAATATTCCACTCGGGCAAGAGCTACGCAAGTTACTACAACTTCTCGTCAGCATTAACCTACTTTGATGTTTCATCTGAGTGTCGTAACATAATTGACATTTCCTCCTCGGAAAGTACCAGCGGGCCAGACACTTTCGGAGACCAATTGGACCTGATTAGTCAACAGTTTGGAAATATGGTCATTTACCTTTACAGGGGCGGAAAAGATGCACCTACATTTCTTCACCTAGATAAAAATGATGAGGAGTTTGTAAAAATTATTACTTTTGACATGTACCGTGGCTTGAATATGTCTAAAGAACAGGACAGGTTTTTTACGAAAGCGTTGACTAGCAAAGGCATGGGGTCCAGTGAGACAGAAAAGAAGTTCGTAAACTGGTTTAAGGACTGGTACTACCCCATTTACAAACGGTACGGTGAGTTGCACGTGGTTAGAAAGTATTTGAAACTGAGTGCAGCTTATTATCCAACTGTATCGGCCACCAGGCATTTTAATATTTCGGATTCGGAACATGGGGCGGTACCACTCCGGATGAATGTGGGAGAGTTTGTACATTTCTGGAGTGGTTAGTATGACAAATTATATAAGCCATGCTCTAAATCCCTAGCTCAAATTATAGCATTGTAAACATTAATCTGAACTTATTGTATTGACGTTTTTATTTTGTTTGCAGGAGTAACACATCAAAATCTACAATCATTGGCCATTCGAGCATTCGGCTGGACAATGCTTAATGAATACCAGTTAATCCAGGCTCAAAAAGACTTTCCAAAGCTTACGTATTGATTGTTTCGAGCTTTTCGGATTAAAGAAATCTATATTTTTTATAATATCAGAATAACACATATATGCTTATTTCGTCTATTTACGTTGGTAAAATACTTTATATAAGTTTGGGGAACACCATCAGCATTAGGAAAATCTGCCGGATTATAATGAATAGATTCGCCGTATTAAAACCATATTCCAATTTGGTGAACTCAATAAAAATGAGTTTGGTAACCGTTTTGGCATTTGAATTTATACAATCTCTTGTCGTACCGTGCATGGTATTGCTTAAACAACATTTAGTCCTAGTGGTCACTTACATTATTGCACCCGACAATATACGATAAATTGTACATTATGCGTTCTTACAGCGGTAGTAGTTGGTGGTTAATGCAACATTTGAGTGACAAGTCCTCAGTATCAAGATTTTTTAATTTTTCATGAACAATGTAGCACTAAGACTTACAATTTAATACATGAACACGTGCCAAAAAGAATAAATAAACTTTCTTTCTTACTCGCCAACATGAAATTCAAAGATTAAGTATGTAGTCAAACGTATAGCAAAATGACAATTAAGTACTTATTCGAAAAAGTGGCCATTTTTATCAGAGTCCAAAGGCTAACATAAAACAAAATACGGATTGCCAATATCCGTGTCCGTGCCTGTTTGTACTAACTGATTATTCTATAACCTATAATGTACAAGTAGGACTGTTTTAAGAAGTTCCATTATCTTAATGAAAACATTTTGCAAGAGAGATCAGTGGTCAAGATAAGAATTTTTGAATGCCACTCCACATTTGCCTAGGGCATTTAAAAAGTCAAGTCCAGCCTCATAATGTCATATTATTTATATACCTACTCTAAAGTTAATAAAAACCTAGGCAAGGCATAACCTAAAACCGAATGGTAGAATTTGGAGTTTGGACCATGTGCCATATTATGTGCGTTAGTTCCAGGAATTACTTAGGTTCCATTACATTTTATAGCTATTTACACTTTAGTCAATTACATCGTCAAAGTACAAGCTTTTGTGGTGTGTGATTTGATGGTATAGTAAATGGTAGGTACATGAACCTAATAAGCACACACGTCATCGTCATCATGAAAAATCCAAGTTACTAGCATCGCAGTTTACTGATTCCTGGAGTGATAAATGAAAAATGGCATATGCGCAAAGTAATTTGCATTTTATCATTTTTTACTAGTCTGCCATCTAAAGCGTACTATAAATGCCACCACATAGGAATCTCCGTTTTTTACGTAGGTATGACCAAAAAATGAATGACAGGTGAAGAAAATGAAAAGTCTTAAAAGGTAAATCCATGGCCATCGTCATCATTCGCTTGTAATATAAGTATGGCATGGAGTTTAGTTTTGGTTACGCCAATTCTTTGACCGTAGGTTTGCTGACTCATGTTTTGACAGGTAAGCGAGAAAAAAATGAACATCCGTGTCCATCTTAACTGGTGAACCAAAAGTTGCCAAGAAAAATGTGAGAACGTACCTACTACTACTGTTCTAACAACTGACAATAATAGTGAATCTAATTCTTCGCCTTGCCACTGTTGAAACACAAGGTAAGAACAAGATGAAGTTGAACTAATTGAATGTAAAATGGAAATATATATAGTTGAACTGGTTAATCGTTAAATACAAGCATGTTATCTTCTTTCATTTCTTTCTGGACAGCTTACAAGAAGAACAATAGCTGATCGGAATAGGGTACCATATTAGGCCGTGACGAGTACATGATGTCACACGAGACATCCTCAAAGACGAAAGATGATAGCCATGCTAATCAAAAAGGAAGATTGTTAATGTTATGAATAATAATAACTTAGAATATTGGTTAGTAGTGGCAGAGGATGTTTGGGCCAGTAATGGAAAGAGTGATTACCTACTGCTTCTTCTGCTTTTCTGTCTTGCTATTATTGAACACGCAATTTCCGTGTTCGTTCTCGCGTAAATGGAAATGATGAGGTTGACGATGCTGATATGGTCTGTGGTAGGTGGAGGAAGAAAAGAAAAAGAGTCAACTACTATAAGTAATATTTTATTGTATTTCCTGGAATACATCAAATTCTGAACATGATTACTTGACAGTTCGCACTAATGGACGTATAGCCTCTTTCAAAATAACAACACAGTGAATAAACTAATTGCAAAAAGTCTATGCCTACCAAAATTGTGTGTCAATGAACTTTTATTAACTTTATTAAAGGCTACAGGTATGCGAAATGCGAAAACAAAACTAAATCAGTTTGCCAATATTTGTCCTACTTTTTCCATATTAATTGTTGATGTTTGGTCATCTCGTTTTGTAAATTAAATACCTAACTTTGATACAGATTAGGCTTTCAAACTGCCTTGGTACATTTTTCATTTTAAGAGTTCCAACAACTGGTCGAGACAGTAAAATTGTTAGAACCGTTCGTCTAACGTCCAAAAAAACAAGGTCGCCTTTTTTACAACAAAAAAATCAATGCTAAGAAGCAAATAAATAACTTGCCAGTCAAACTTAACATTTACCAAAGTTAGGTCAAACAACTGCCTTGTTTTGTTTTCAACAGCCCTATTAATTTATGCAATAACATGGCATTATTTTATTAATGTCAATGCTCATTATTACATTAGCAAAAGTTTCCATTAATAGCATATTGTAATATGCAAGAGCATTTCAAGCTACCTAGCACGTGCACGCAACACAATCACGACTGCATTTGCGTAAGTAAAAATATAAATAGCTCACAGTTCGCTTCGAATATGTACTATGAAGTTATCTGGTGTCTACAATTTGTAATTTATTTTGTTCTAATCAAATTATGAACAAGAAAGTATGTATCTACGTCAGCAACGTCATCATCATCATAGATGACGGAAGCAAAATAAGAGACGAAATCGGAAAGCTGCATTCTCTTTATGCAGCACCGTTTGCTCCGAATTTTTGGAACAGAGGAATGCAGTAAAGCCAGGAAACGCAGGGAGTATTCATAATTTTCTTACAGAATACACCACTAGAGTAAAACAACACCATCGGGATTACCTTATAACATTATGTTCATTTCTCTTTAAGCCCGTGTGTACCTGGACTGATTAATTATTTTATTGCGTGCACTCCGCGCTTTTTGGAAGTTACTGCCTACCACCACAGAAGAAACATCAAAGCAAGCTACTAAATTATTGACTCAAAGCTTGTTGGAACATTTCCCTCGTGGAATAATGTACACTTTTTCCACCTGCTGTGTGGAAAGTCATCAAAGAAGCAAATTATAATAAAGAAAATGAACAGCAGGAGTACTATATAATAAAAGGTGGAGATTTTTGGAATACCTAAGAGAAAAGTCTGGATTCTGGATTTTCCACTTTCCAGCTTGTTTTCTGCTGGAGGCTAGAAAGGAGATGCTGGCCATATGGAATATTTTGAAGCTTATCACTTGCCGGGAAAAACAAAAGAAAAAATATTCCATTTACAAACCTTTTATGATACAATACTTGAATTTAGTATATGGTCATGGTCTTGCAACCTGCAAAGGGCTACAAAAAATATTATCAGCTATCACTCATATCCGACACGCCATTACGGTTTGGAACCGCGGCCCATTTTGCACACTTATCTAAAAACGGGGAAAACATTAGTTCAATAGCAAATGCACCACGCTCCTATGCTCATATTTTACCACAAAATTATGGAAAACCTTTTTAAAAAGTACTTTATTTTTTCATGTGCAATAAAACAAAGGAAGCATTTTTCTACATGAAACAGATTTAATGTGCAATTTTACCCCATTCCAAACAACCATTCGCCATATCTTTCGGTTTTTAATGTCAATTTTGACAACACGACATGTTCATTTCTCTCAGCACTTCCATGCCTTCCTTGAAACAATTAGTTTTACCAAGAATTTTTTAACCCAACCCAACCCCACACTTTTCACTTTGTTGAGGTACTTTTTGGCAGCAAAAAGTCTGACAGTTGCAGGTGTGAGCAACGCCAACACAATGTTTAAGGTCAAGAGTCATGGCTGCTTTCACGTGGACGATTTATCCGTTCATATAATAATTATACAAATTTTTGTACAGTTCTGTAACTAATACACCATGTAGGTGGAGAACATTATGCACAATAGGTTTTTTAGTCTCCTATTTCTAAGCCCACTTTTCCCTGTTATTGTATAATCAACAGTGCATTTTTAAATGCATGAGATATATAGATTGCTTGTGGTAAAAGGTTAATAACATGGCACGTGGTGTTTTGTGCGTTTTTATTTCCACAACATATCCTCATCAGCAATGGTCATGACGAATATTTAAAACCTACTGGAGCTTGTTGCATGCATGCTTTGCACATATATTCAACATGGTAAAACTCCACATTTCATGTTACTTTGTTGTTGGGCAAAGTTCGAGATGGAACGATTTACCAAATTCAAACAGTAGAGTTCCAGAACTCCACCTCCTTTTGGAAATGTTAAATGTCTTAAATACCATACATCTACATCTTAGCACGCCACCAGCATTAGGATTTCTTAGTCATCCATCTAATTATGAAATGAAACCAGGTACGCGTACGTAACTTTGCTGTTTTAGTATGTACCGCCGTCATGTTAAACTTTGCTTGCCTTCATTTAATCAGGAGAACGGACATTGTATTGCATTGCTCACCTTTGCCGTGTTAAGCACTATAATTACTAAACAGCCCGGTAGTTGACTAAAATTTTACGATCTTGGCGGATGGGCGCTACGATTGCTTTTGCACGGAACATGTCGGTTTTTTCTGTCTGCCAACCAACTATAAGCTCCATAATAGTGGAAACGTATACCCATGACGGACTTATAATGGTTAAATCTAAAAATGCAACTTTATTAGCTATTGTTGGCATGTGTAGAGTCGCTATTTTAACGCATGTCCAGAAACTGGACAAAATACTTATGTGACAGCTTGAAACTTGACCGTATAAAATGCTTTAAAACCTAATAAAACGAATCACATTTCTCCGTTTGTTCATGACGGTGACGGTTGTCGGAGGGGTGCTTACAGAAGTGGTATGCGCTGTCTCCACAAATCATCAGAGTCAACATAAAATCACGAGTTCCGGGTCATGGCTCTAAGCCTATATTGAATCCCACCTTTCCAACTTCACATCATTTATGCTTTCTCTGGGAAAGCGACAATCGGGAATGCATACAAGTACAAACTAAATTATTTCTCTCACCTAGTTCTCAATGGTTGTGTAGTCGAAGTTGTAAAAGTGAATGACTGTTTGAAAAACTATTTTTATAGCTAGCTCCATCCAATACCTCCTTTTTCACTGCGTCTCAGTTATAGTTACTTACGGATTTAAAACATATGCTAGTATAAAAAGTGCAGTTTGTAATAATAAAACGATTTTGCGTATCAAGATGGAAATGTAAGGACGCACGACGAAAAAATACACAGCCTTTCCCATTAGCAGTTCTAGTGACTACGCTTGTGAGAGTGCAAAGCGTGGAGTGGTCAAGCGTAGCCTTGTACCGAAAAGTAAACAATTTGGGACATGAAAGTTTTAACCGATAAGAGAAAGTCTGTTACTGGCACTTACTACTAGTAAAATATCCTTGATTTTCATAGGAGGGCTTAATGCTCACAGGGAACTTGTTGAAAAATTATGAGACGAAAAGATATCAAATTTATGTCAAGAATACGTTCAGTTTTCAATGAGTAAAGAATACGATAATAATTCTGTCGACTAAAAATGAAAGTTAGTTGAGAGTGCGACGTTTCAGAAGAAACAGTGATTACATGGCACCGCGTTTAACACATTTGATTTTCGGCATCTATCAAGTTATCACCGATCATAATAGGTAAGTTTCGCACATGAATTCTTTTCTTTAAATAATATGTTATTAGAACTCATCTTCATCTATATAATATCCTCTTCAGTTCAATTTAAATCTAGTAAAAATTGATTGCTTATGACAGCAAAGTATATGTACATACATAATGTTAGTTTATTATGTGTATATGTGTCAGTGATAGTTTATCATGTTAATTTATTTGTAGTCCCCATGTTCAAAAATAGTACGCTGACTTATTAGAGTTTTTAAAAAGACGTTATTTTTGTATCTATTCAAAGGTTCAGTCAGTCAGTTTTACTGTGTTTATTTTAATGTCCGAAACTCTAATCAAGACACCCGGCCGACAGCCGTCTCATTAAAAGGTGAGACTTTTCACAAATACATGTACACACAATCCGATATTATGCTTGCCTTCTTTCATTTTCTCTGTCATTGCCATGTTTTATGAGTATACTAAACATTCAAATGGTTGAAATACGTAGTAAAAAATGACCAGTACAGAACAAAGAAGGGATTGTATGGAATAATAAGTGGTTTATTGAACTTCTCGTTCATATCATGGTTATCATATCCGTGAAACCGAAGCATTTGTTTACCATGTATGTACTAGTCAGTAACCCTTTTCTGTGTAAACGTCTGCTAAAAACCAGCGTGTGATGCGTACTAAAAAAGGTCAATCGCCTCCACTTCTCCAGTGACGATTAAAATGACCTTCTTGCTTAGTATACCGATAACAAACTATTTTTCAGTCAGTCTCACTACCTCCTTGCTGACTAATGACCGTTGGAAACTTATACCTAGTCTCAAGTCAGATGTAAACATATGGCAAATCTATAAGATGTTGCTTGCTGGACTAGACAGTGATTATAATACTGACAATGACAAATAGGAAGTATGGCTGTTCCACAGGAAAGCTAAATATATACTATACTATAAGCAAGCAATTTATGGGTATTGGCTTGCAATGCATGTACCATTTTGACATGCCCACACGTAAATGCGTACCCATTTTGTCCATCCTAGAACCAGAACCCTTAATCCTGCACAATTTAAATGTAGAAGTGTTTCACCAAGGTCGAATGAAATGAAAAGAGAAAGATTCTGCTGTGCCAGCTTGAATTGCAGGCAAACAAATAAGAAAGGTCATAATAAGCAGAGTGTTTATCTTGCGAGACACTTTGCAACAGATCAGACAGACCTTTTTTGGGGATCCTCGGGTTGTAAAATTTTGTGCTGGGAAGTCATATACAAGGATTATGGAAAGCAATGAACTGCTGTTCTATTATAAATTGTTAACTGTGTAATACAACCCACCAAACAAGTCAACCACAAAAAGGGATCTCTGCTTTCTTTTATGAAAAATTGGGAGGTGTGTTTGACATGATATGATACTCAGAGAGTCGAGCACGTAGCCTCTGCCAGTTGAATGCTACCTGACTGCGGAGCTGTAAATTTAAATAAATTTTTCATCTTTGTCTAAAATGAAAAAGCTATACCCTCAAAACCTAGCACAAAGAACAAAACGTTACGTATTATATACCAGAGTATTTATCTACGCTTGAATTTCTCCTTATAATAATATTATTAGTATTTTCGTACATACTTGTAATTTTATGTCGTTTTCAGCTAGCCTTCACAAACGAAGAGTTCATTAGTGTTCAAGAACCTCTGACATTATTCCAAAGGGTCCGGAAAATTGTCTAGGAAGTTTTTACATACCTTGCAATTATAATCTTCAGAATAAACATGCGAGGTGATGCGATGCTCACGTGAAGCATTCTTCGTTCCCAAATGTGTTTATCATTCACCCCTTCTTTTCTCTTAAATGGGTAAGGGTATTCTACAACGCAAGGCAGAAATGTTGGGATACCCCGTTGAGCTTGGAAAGGAAAACAAAAGAGTTCATTTTATTAGTAAATTCCGCAGACCCAAACAAAAGCGAACGAAAAGCAATACACCGGGAATTCCATACACCATATACAAACTATATCACTACTAGTATCCCCAAATGCATATACTTATGCATGAGATCCGTCTCTTTTGACAAATAAGCCGAAGAACTTACATTACAAAAGAATACAGCACGCATAATATCTCCCAATAAGCTGAGGTCAAAATACTACCACTGTCATTTTGTCAGTCAAAACTTCATTTGTGTTTGTCGTTATTTTGTCTGACGCATCTGCATTTGTAACTGATGTAACAGGAGAATAGACTTTGACAGATTACTTTTGGCTTGTGAAATCAAGCTCTGTCTTTTGATTTTGCATGGGTTTTACTGGTAGCAGAATACTGACTGATTAAATAGCTGGCGATCTTTGATAGTATCTAATCTTATCAGGAAAACTGTATTCATTATATATTATAATGTTTCGCATTTCTGCCTCTACCTGGATATAATGAAAACGCAGCAATCCGCTGTACGAAAAAATAACGATTTAGTAACAGTGTCCAGCATACCTACCTGTTTAATAATTTATAGTCAGACGAAATCCCTAAACTAAAAAAACAAGAACAATGCAAATACGTACCGCTATAACGTAAATATCTAATTATCATTTTTTCTTCACAGCAAAAACAAATACACACGAATTCCGCCATACACGTTTTTCTGTCATTTTTGACCTTGTTGTAGGTCGTGCTTACTGAATAACTTTTTGCAAATAAACGTACACTACAATTCTAAGTTTGATTGTAAATTAGCATAATAGTATGTTGAACATGCTGAGCAAAAATGTACGTTTGACCTTTAGTACTTTTTAACTGCTGGTGTTGCGGGCGGAGAAGATGATTAAAGCTACAAGCAACCATGAGCCACAACTATATATATATTATCAAACATGACTGTATAAAATATGTTTTCATTGGGGATACGAAATATAGCTTTACTACCCTCAGCATGAAAAACCGGACATTAGCTCTAAAATAAAAACATGCATGTCATCATCACTTACCTAATAAGTCACATAAAAGTTCCACAGATTTCATACGACCACGATTTTGTTTTCTTTATTTTTCCAGGAGCCATAATATAATTCAGAGTGTCCACGTGGAAAAGTCGTGCATTTGACGTGATATCGACAATATAAGCAATGGATATGAATTCAACTGGACAATGTGATCAAGTATGAACAACAATGTATGATGATGGTCACGCATCGGAGACAGCCACAACAATGAATATATTGTTGCTCCGAAGGGGTTACAAAGAGACGACCTTGAAATAAACAGAAGAGGAAAATAGCAGCAGGACATGGGCTACTACATTAGCTGCAGCAATAATTTATACGGCAAATAACGAAATACTACGCTCTTAAAGCAATGTGTACCTGAACCTGACCTTTAGAAGAGTTTGCCCTTTAACTGTGGTATGCGGTGTACAGTTTTGTCTCGTTTTGTCTCATAAGAAAACCCTGGTAAATGCAACAGTAGGCGGTTCCGGCAATTTGGCAGTAATTATGGAATCATTATGATACATGCATGTTCTTTCTTTGTAATTATGAATGAAACAATCAACAGAAAATACCAAAGATAATTACAGGATTGTATTAAAGCCAACACAGAAATTTGTCGCCTCCTAGCTTCCCAAGAGAAAGGGCTAAA
Source organism: Entomobrya proxima (assembly GCA_029691765.1). NCBI lineage: Eukaryota > Metazoa > Arthropoda > Collembola > Entomobryomorpha > Entomobryidae > Entomobrya > Entomobrya proxima. The sequence goes on from CM056168.1 coordinate 9,159,681, forward strand.
AAATTAAGTCGTGCGTGATTAGAGCACATTGGAAGCTCTCCTTACTCTGTGCTTTCTTCTTGGCTCAAGTAGCCTACAATCTTCTTGTTGAGTAAAGCAGATATTTTAGCATATCGTAAAACTGGACGCAATAATGAAAATGGGCTGGTGGCCTTGTTCTTGCTGTATGGGATGCTTCTATCGATGCTTCCAAGGTATGCATAAAAATCACAACTTCACAAGTTTATGTTTTCCTAATTATATGTCATTACTATATACTGCACCTGTCCTTACAAGTCCGTTCACCTTTTTATGAACCCCACAATTACAACAATTAACACCTTAATTCAAACAATAACGTTTTACTTCATATTTACACATGCTACAGTGAGAAAGAAAAGCAAGCAGAACTCGATTGAACCCGAAACGCTAAAGTCACCAACCCCAAGCATAGCCCTTAGTGGAGTAAGTGGAAGTTCAAAGCTGGACGATATCAGCATTCAAGAGCAACTATCCGTATTTTATTACGGGAAATCTGCAACACACTCTGCTTCCGGCAGAAGGTACTCTCACCCAAACCAACTGAAATGGGTGGAGGAGTATGAAAATCAACGGAGAGCTTCCACCACTTCCACAAGTCCGCTGCCGGGAATGATTACGCAATCATCGCCACTAAGTCAACTAGGGTCCGTCTACAATCTCAACGTTGTCAAAACAGACAGCCCACCTTCGAGCCCCGTTATGATGTATCCTGTTATTCCACCCGGTATACAGATTACAAATACAGATTCCGATAAATAATAACTACATCTAATAGTTTTAGCAAACTACCTTCGACTAACTTTTATAAATTTTTCTTAGTAATATAGTTCTAGTTTATCTTTATTGACACATTTTAGTGTAGATTTTCGTATTCAAACTAAGCTTTACGCTTTGCGCAAAGTACAACAGTCATTCATACGTTTGTTATGATAATCTACCTCATCATCTCCTAGCTTGTTCTATTTTAACACTTCTACTAGCTACTTCTTTAGCGTACCTGTGCATTCCGCAAAATTGTATACGAAGGAATTACAATCAAACTTTATTGATCAAGGTCATATCTGTTTTGTGAATTGTATTTCAGGTCGACTGTTGTAAAAAATACGTAAAGTGTAAAATACCTAAAACGTAAGTTATTTTTTAGAAAAAGGATAACCGTCAATCGCAACCTGCTACTACGCTTCCAGTTTTGATGTCATCATCCGCAGTCTTCTGCTTCTGTTTTGTTTTGTAAAATATGGCCGAATTGAACAATGGAAAAAGAGAAAACCCAAACAAACAAAATGTGGATTGGGGACCAGGGATAAAAAACCACAACGAAACGGACAAAAGCGCAGTTTCTGTAATGACATACAAAAACAGGTCGGGTATATATCATGTTGTTGCAAAATGAAGTAATGCTCTATACCGAGGTATTATAAGTTGAATGATAAATCTGACGTAAAAATGGCCTTGACCTTCATTTGTTCAATAAATTTGGATAAAACAAAACGTTACAAGAAAAGGTATATGTGAAGAAAAGCAGAAAAACGACAAAAGTATAGTGGGAAAATGGATCCCAGCCCAGACATGCAGGAAAATGCTTTGATAAAAACATTCATGTAAATATATCCATATTATGTATTTTGGCCATACTTTCTAAAAAGAAAAAGGTATATTTATACAGACGAATGCAGTTGCAGTACTGGTGTCCTAAACTTTTTATCCGCAACGAGCAAGTGTACAATACTGCACAGGTTTCGTTGTTCAGTGGTTCAAGATAATAGATATCTCAATTCTCAAATACTCTAAACTACTTGACTTGCGCTTTTTGCTTCAAGTAAAAATCATGTTTTCTCTTTGTCCGGTGATTGTAAGTACTTTTTAGTATGACTTGACTCGCCCGTCAGATCTTTTTTGTCTGGAAAATCTGCTTAGAGCTAGATTTTTGGTTAACAGAAATTATATGTATTTTGTTATTTTTCCGAAAAAGTTATATTATGCTCTCTGTATAAACATTACAATAAACTAAATGAGGTCTTAAAACAATAAGAAAAACAACACCCATTTGTACATGCAATAATTACAGCAGCTTTATTTATTGCAATTGAAGAATTTTTCCATTCAATGCTTATTCGTAAAGGATTAAACAGCTACTAAGAAAGGATTATTTGTTAATTATTTGCATTTCAATGATTCTTGTCTCTGTACCATGTACAACTCATTGCAGTCCATGCACAATCCGTCGAGATCCATTTCATGCCCGTATTAGAATGAGCAAATAAAAATTGAAGAAACAAGATTACAAGATCATGATCTCTGTTCTGTTCAGTAAAGTCCCAACACATATTTTGTTGCCCACCACCACCTTGCACCATGTCAGCAACAAACTGCACGACCTTGAAAAGCTCTTTTACGGCAGTAGACAAAACAGCATCATCAGCAAAAGACCACTTTCATTTCTCTTCCCAATATTCTCAAGTGCCAGAATGCGTACAAAGCAACAGGTAAAGCAGGACCACGTTGTTCAGAAGGAGAGTAACAATACTTTTTTTCCTTGTGACATTTTGGAATATCATCACAGGACAAAAATCATGATTTGCGTTTGACAACTGATTGGTTGGTTTTTGGTTTCATACATGAAATGGATGTTGACAAAAAATGAATAAATCATTAGTGGTAATGACAAAAATATAACAACTTTGGTGATTACAAAGAAAAGAATAAAAATGGAGCAACAGAACACCTAAAAAAGTGGTTTTACTGTATTATTCGTTTTTTGGAGCATGGGTGGTGTCGATGTCGGGATATTCTCGTCAAGTTTTAGCACGCGAATGCAAATCGTAGCACATACATCGAATTTTTAAAGGGCTAATTAAATGAACATGTGAACTTCTTGTTTCTTGAAAATTCTAGTTTTATGTTCATTTTATAGTCAGCCAGTGAAGCTGGATAATAAAAGTATGTGAAAACCCCAAAACATTAAATTGAAATTTACATTTTAGTATAAAAGTTTACTTATTACACAAAATGGGTTAAGGTAAATGTGTTACATTCCAGAATTAAGCTTTCTCACAGGATTTGTCCTTCCAGTTGAAGAATAGGCTATATTTCCTCATTATTTTCACTGTCGGTGTTCTAATGCAATTTACTTACTTTATAGTATTGCCCGGTTTTAATGTTGCTAGTAGTGTAGCAATCTTCCAGAGAGTTGCGAATAAATGTTTCAAAATTCTTATCATGGCTTCTAGTATAGTTATGCCAGACTTGCTAGTTTTTGATATTTTTATAATTTTGAAGGAAAGTGCAATACAATTTTGTGATAATTAAGAGGATAAAAACGTTTTAAAATGATTGTAGTTACTTATGTAAACTGTGTATTGCTTGACTACTTTATAATGATACGATACATGTTTCACTAAACCAGCTTAACATTTTTGTGAAAAAGAATAATTCTTTTTTCATTTTTAATGTGATTTGTATCGCGCAACATTATGAAGAAGAGTAGGCGTACCTGGTACGATCTCAGAGTGGCTACATTTTGATTTCTATGTGAATATAAGACTTAATGTGCAAAGTACATGAAAAATACAATTACAGTATGTTAATCAGCCTAGGTATGTTATAATAGGAAGACTTTTTATTTCTTGAAACGTTGTGATTACACTTGATGAATCGGCAAAGTAGAATTAGACGTAGACCACCACTGTCATTAGTATAACAGAAACATGATTAAAAATAACGCGACGTGTAAAATAATGGTTTTTGTAAATCACTCCGTAACAGGCAGATGCTACTCGGGCGAGTACTTAACAAGATGGTGCGGGTGGGAAGCAGGAAAACTAATAATATTTTTAGGAAATGTTTGCAATAGAAAACAAATTTGATGCCATCCGTCACCAGTCACCACTTGTTGTACCTGTACCTAAAAACTGAATGCTGAGATAGCCTGTTTAGCCATCCTATGTTCTGTAACAAGTCTTCAATATTAAGAATCATGCCAGGAAGGAAGGGAACACAAAAATAACTTAAGTTGACTCTTGGCATAAATAGATTTTTTACGTTTAGATGGTGGCGATAAGTGATATAGCATCAATAAATACAGATCCCCATAAAATCATGAAGTTCCTCTTTTTATACACCTTTTGTATTTACAAGTGGCATGCTGACATGAAATTTGAGAAATTACCTTGATTTTAATGCAATTTATTGCAGTTTGATAATGCTAATAATGGGCCATAACATAACATTGTTATTGATAGGCAGATTATGTGCATTTTGTGGGTACCCTGTAAATGAATCCATGCATCGATCATTATTTCATTTTTGTGAAGATTGCTTCATTTTTAAGTACGTAGTACAAACCTTGTTGTAGGAAAAGAAAAAGGAAGGAAATGCTAAACTGACCAAAGTGCACAACAAATTGTGAACAAAGCAGTAGTTGCATGCACTAATCTTACATTTTCCACAAAAAACTAAAACATTGTTGCCCTCACGCATGTCGTTACTAACTGTTGAAAGGAAACAGTTAATGGTGGAATCACGCACAGCATTGTTTTTGCTGCTGCAAAGATTTGCTAGAAAATAACGCAGTCGTGTCGGTTGACGCCTTCATAGTTCATAGTGTTCTGATTTTTTTCTTTTGTGTGCTGCAGTTCAAATCAATTGAAAAGGACTTTCATTACTTTTTTCATGTAAAGTTATTTAAAACGACAAAAAAGGCAACAACAACGTGGTACAAGCCGACATCATCGTTCTCATCATATCGGCAAAATTAATGGTTGACATCGACATTGTAATGCAATATAAAAATATATTATGCACTCCTTTACCTTGCATTTTTGCATTCTTTTAAGGCAGGCCATGTGTTTGTTGTGGTGGAATTTCACAAGTAGCTTTGTAGACTTTTTTCAACCACACACTCTGGTACAAATAATATGCAATCATTACCATATAACACCACCAGTGTCACCTTGAATTGATCGTCCCATCGGTCGGCTCAGATTTCAGAGATGTCACATTACCTATTATTTCATTGCCAACCAAATGCCACCACAATTATAGCCCAACCAAACAATATGTACAACCAACAAAAATATGAATCAGAATTCTTCACAATTCCAACTTCTTTAAATATTGGTTAGCTGACGCTATATACTATAAATACCTAGAAATAAATTATAAAAAGGCTAGAAAAAAGGGAGGGATGTTTGCACATTTCAATTGCAGTTTGCATAATGATCGTTTCATATGGAGTTGTCATAAAATTTTGGACATGGAGAGATATTTAATTCATTGGCTCCCCATGTATTATGTGCCACCCGCAGACTTTTTCCTTTTTTGTGGTGATTTTATAAGTTGCTTTATTTCACACAAACAAATAAGCGTGCATAACATTTCTTGGGGCTTTATTGGCACCAAAACTTTTTAGTGCAGGCAGATATTGAATGAAAACGTGGAGGAAGACTGATTAATCTGACAATGGTAGGGCTGATGATAATATGGAGGCGCGAGCATGCTTTTGCTTGTCGTCAGTTGTCAACTGGTAAAAATTTGAACAAAAGGATAAAGTGAGCTACTGCCTGCTAAACCATGTTGAGATACAAATTTGAGCGATTACAGGTAAACATGAACAATATGTTACCTTCCTTTCATCACTTTTTTGCCAATGATGATCTTGATGAGAATGATTGTGAAATGAAAATTAACCATAATAATGCTAAAAATACAACGAAATGTTGGATGCGGATTGCACTGCAACTTTTGCCATTGCCATTGATAAAGGTAATCAGAAAATGCAAGATGACGATGTGTTTGCTTATCTATATCTGTTATAAGTTTTGAATGTTTAATGAATGTATCGAGGTTAGCTAGTCTCTGCTACAATCAGTCAGTTAGAGAGACAGATTTTTATATATCAACTCTGCTTTACTTTATTTCATGATTTATGATGATGATCTGAAGGTAACACACCAAATAGAACCACACCACCGTTTCATATACCTAGTCATATCGCCTGGCTTGCCCTGGGCAAGCACATGGTATCATCAAAGCTGCTAGTTGACTGGCATGCAAAAGCATATTACCTTTACGTTTCTTATTAGATTACGATTACAGATAGAAGCGGTGAGAGTAAATAGGAGACAGCATATTGGCACATTGGCTGGCTCTCTGTGATGATGAAATGAAAGAAAGGGAATAATAATTTTGTCTTTTTGACTAGGTTGAACTTATAAGGAAATCACAATTCCAAAGAAATTGTTTCCAATCTTTTGTTTGTTTAATGGGCTCATGAACATTACGCAAGTATAAGCTGATTAGTCCCTGAACTGATTGAACAGGAACGTAAAATACAAACTAATTAGAATCTGTCTTCAGCTTTCAGTCAAGCCAACTAGTGCACAATAATATAATATGCAACTTCCAGGTAAGGAATGTATGTGTGGATGGATGCGATAATGATGGAATTTAGGTATGCTAATTATTCAGGCGATCTTGAACATTGAATAGAAACCATTATTGAGGGAATGAAATGAGGAGAGAAACGGTAATAAAACTTCAGGTTGGAGCTGGTTAAACGGTAAACTACAGTTATTCGTTTGCTGGTTTTTTATGTAAAATTCTACAGAAACATACAAAAGGAGCAGGGCAACTATATGCATACAGCCGGCAGGCAACTCCAAAATTATTTTGTAGCGGGTTAGGATAATAATAAAGCAATAAAAATGTGTAAAGAAGTGTAATAAAATGTACAAAATATCATATCATCATTGAACAAGAATTGCGCAAACTTATTAGGCATACGCGCATAGGAATATATATTTGCAGTGGTTGTTTTGTGATTTGATTAGTAATGTCATTCGTTACTGTATGCTGGTGGTACATCTTTTTTAAACAGTGCCTTGATGAAAAATATTGAAACGCAAACGTTTTCGTCTGTAGCAAAGTCAACAAAAGTATCCTTGTAACCGTTTTAATATAATGTGTACATTATTGCGTTACATATTTGTGCAAGCGTATACCAATTCAAAAATGTAAAAGCTAGTGGAAAAAATAACATTTGTATAAAGAAAATACTTTAAATATTAAAAACGAGCGGAGAGGTCTTCTGCGTTCCGAGCACACTTTCATACCGTGATATTCTACAAAGGTGTGATTAGATTGAAGGTTCATGAAATATCTGATGAATGAGAACGAATGTTTCATCCGTGCCGATAAGTTGACTTATGGATCAATAGCCTACAAAGTGCTTGCACAACGCGATTTTTCCCAAATGCAGAAAAAACTGCGAGTCTTCTGAGGATGTCTGTCAGTTTGTAAGCCAGAATTGAGTACAAGTGTGCAGAATTGCAAGCAATGAGTACAAAATCTTCAATGGGCTTAAATATTTTATTATCGTCACCAGAGACAGAATCATCTTTGCAAATATATACGTACTAGTTTCAGACGTAATGGCGTAAAAATGAAATGTATTGCAAACCAAGTGTGCCAAACTGGAAACACATTTTTTCTCTATAAAGTGTAAAAACTGAATGAATATCGTTCAATAGTCAAGATGTGCTTTCTGTTATCAAAAATTGAAATGCAACATAAATTATGGATTTAGAGGAAAAAATCTGCAGGTAATGCAAAATGATCGGCTGGAAAGCACAAAAAATGTTGCGCTTGTCAAAATCTCAAGTTATTTATGCGATACACAAAGCCAGCGAAATGAAAAAGTGGTTTTCGGAGCATGTTCATTTAATGCTTGAATGCATCCTGTTCTGCTATAAAACGTACTACATTGTGTATAATGACATGCAGCATATTTTAGCCGATGATATGTAATAGTGGAAAAATATCCAAATGATAAGCATTACGGCAATGCATGATACGAGTTATTACCAGTAAAATTAGATTAAGAGTTCTCTCTCAACCATGAAACACTTTATGATCTCCGTGAAAGAAATTGCTGCAAAAAAGTAAAACGCTAAAAATATAGGTAAAAATGTTAACCAGTTTCATTTAACAGCGGGTTGGGTCATCATCAGCTCACTAAGTGATCACGATCATCATCATATGCTTCATGGCTATCCGACTGCGAATAATCTGTAAAGAGCTTTTACAGGGTAGCATGAAACCTTGCCCAACCCAACCGTGCACTTGATGAAGATGACTCCAGGCTTAAATTGCCATTTTTTGCAACTGATTCTTTAAAAAGTGATGCTGTATCATAGTAGATTTTTCTCTTTCACTCTTATTCAATATTGCTTCAGGCTAATTCTTTTCATACATTTAGATATAACAACTTTTCCAGGAGAATAGTTGCAAATAAAGATAAAATGTTTGTAGGGCATGGTGGAATTTCAAGTTGATTTTCCAGAAAAGTGTACTTTAACATGCAAAATCTTTTAAAAAATTCTCTAAATCAACTTACAAAGTGTTTGCCTTAATTAGGATTATTTTTAAAATTAAAGTTGTGCATTTTCTTACAATTGTTCAGTTTATGTGTGTCCAGTTACGGTACATAAAACATGCATGCATTGAAGGTCACATTTTATCAAATATCCTTAACAAATATGTAGAAAACGATATAAATTGTAAGAGACCGTAAAGAATCATGTGTTTAATTATTTTTGCTTATAGCACGAAGTCGGATTCCTGTACAAGCAATTATATTTCAATTTTCCCCAAAAGCCTTTTGGCCGCTTGTCAAGTTGCTTTTACCCTTGTCCTGAGATATTTAGCAATAATTCTCTAGCAATTTTAGAACAAATTAAAAACTGCCATTATCTGCCGGCTACAATTTCTAATCCCTTCACTTCTAATCGTCTACCAAATTGCAAAGTACATAGTTCACTTTTCAAGTGCTTGTGCTTTCAAGATCATCCACAGCACAGCCCACAGCAGAAGTTTTCCCATTTAGGTATTTCATACATCCAAAATACTTCTGTTAGACATTCCAGGTAGCATTTTTATGCATTATGTTGTCACATGTAGCATGCTATACTCCAGACATCATGATGGTACAAATTGTACCGTACAATACAAGTTTGCAACGCCATTCTTTTCTTGACCATATATGCAAATCGTTTTTGGTTGAAAACCATTGCCAATGCCAAGCTATTTACTACGTAACAATATTATTGTACTATGAACTAGTATAATCTAAAATTGCCTATCGTTGTCTCTCCAGACTTCCATTGCATTTTCCTATATTCTTCTTCCTCTCCTTTCGGCTGCAACAGTTCAGCTTTGTCGCTTTTTATGAAGCTGGCTATAAGAATCACTTACATCTAATTTGTGATGTTTGTTCCTACCGATCCTTCCATTCCTTAACATTTTCACATTTGCAAAGCGGAACTAGTGGAAGTAGAAAATATTTTATTAGGAGAGTAGAAGGGCAACCTTATATTATCAACTATGAAACAATACCACGCATTTCAGTTAATTGCAAAACAGTGAGATGTAAACCGACAAGAAAATCAGATACTGTTGCATTTATAATAGATGTTCTCTTATATACTTCAGTTGAATCAAGTGCTTGTGTGGAAAAGGAATATTATGAAAAAATCAACTTGCGAAACCAAACAGGTGAAGTGACAAGGCATACGAGGCAAGGGCATTTTGTGGATGGAGACAGAATATTTAATGAACTTGCTGCCTGCTGCTGCCTTGTCTGCCAAGCCAGTAGAGCTCCTATTGTCTTCTGTCACTACTGCATACAAACAAACCTTTTTAGTTTCAGTCAATTGCTACTCTATATCTCTGATATAGTTTGTACGAAATATTAACGGTAATTAGCCCAGCTGGAATAACGTTAAAGCTGTCATCAACTTTTAGATCAAACTTAGCTTCTAAAAATAAAATTTGCGATCACTCAGTCACTCACAATTTATGTTGGAGCTTTAGGTTCAAAAACTAAAACCTCCAGAATAATGCATAGAAAATGTATACTCATGTGTCATGTATGGATTATTTAACCAATTTTAGGTATGTATATATTCTTAATTACATCAAGCAGTAAACCATACTTTTAAATATTTAAGCAGAAAGGTAGACATTTACAGCACATTTTTAATTTTGGAATTTCTTTTGGGGAATCACAAAATTGAAATCAAAAAGATAAAATGCACAATAATGTTGCACCTTCTCCTGACGTATTGCGTAGCATAAAATACAATAAAGTTAAAATGTGTTTGGGTATGAATGTCAAGAAACCTTTTCAGTTTGTATCTGCCTGCTGCGCTAACAAAAATCCTACCAGATATTATAATGAGAATGCAATATGCATGGATGGAGTTGTACAGCATAAATACAATCTACTCACACAATGGAAAATGGTTTGTGTTTCTGTTAAATTGGTTGATGATGACGATGATGATGAGGGGCAACCTTGATCAGCCAAATAAAAATCGTGACGATATACGATAACGTGTCAATCAGGTTACGCATATAATTGTACTAACCATATTAGACACATTGTATTTATACCTACATGCTATACGTAAGTACAATGAACAAAAATACTAATATCTGATATCGTATGTACAAAGTACAAAGATTTTGGACAGGTAAAATTATAAAAAGTTTATGGCTGTTTGGATAAGCGCATATAATTAGGTGTATATAAATCTATTAGCCGATTTGGTAACAAGTATGTGTCGTGGACATAAAAGTCTTGATTTTTTGCAGTCCAAAAGAACTTTTATTGCTACTTTAATTCACTGTTAATTCTGATGGAAATAAAAACTTGTCAAGAGATACTAAATGAAACCAAAAACTGTTTGTCGTGTGTGTGTCTATATGAATTCAGCTAAGCATGTCAAACCTTTCAATAAAATAAAAAACTCCGTATGTGTCATGCTACAAAAGCTATGATAAACAATTGTATAAAGTCTCTTTAAGAAAGTCGCGTATTCTCTTGTTACTAATATAGTAGATAAGATTTACAATACTAATGTTGTAGTTTTCAATGCATATTATTATCAGAACAGTTTGGTATTTAAAGATTTCCACCGTTATTTCAGAAAATGTGTCACATTTTTTAAATTGTAAATATTTAAGTATTGAAATAGTCTATAATTAATCTGAGGCTGGCTGATTAATGCCCGTTTTTTAGCGATTCTATTGATATCTCAGTTGTGCCGATTTGATTTTCAGTACGAGCTCCGTTTTTGGTTTTATGTGATGGAAATAGTATGGGTAGTCATAGGGGGAAAAAGTTAAAATTTGCGACCCTATAATGGGGAAAAGACTATTTATTTTGGAAATCGGAAAGTTATACCGTCTTAAAGTACATAAACAGTAGTATAAGACGCCAGTCAAATTCCCACAAAATTTATATTAACAAGCGGTTGGTGAACAGTTTTTGTACTGTACTCCACCCTTCTCACCCATATAACGAATTTTTTACTAGTTAATGCTAGATAACATTTTTTCGCGTAGTTTCAAGGCAAAACAAAAAAGTTTAAATTGGAACAAAGAAGTGTTTCATAGCTCTTATTCCAAAGAAATGCATATGAAAAATACAGATCACTTGTCACAAGAATGACTATAGCTTTTGTTGGGTTTCTGGAGAATTAATACTACAATACACGTCTCGTTGGATGCCCGTATCAGAACGTAACAGGAAAAGTGAAACAACTTTGTACGAGATAGATAGTTAGGTAGTTTGAGTTTTTAAAACACTTTTTACCTCTCCCATCCCATTTTTCTTGACATGTAAGCAATTAGCCGCCTGGCTTTGTCTTTGTCCAGCTAGCTTCAACTTGGGAAGCACGTGTGTTGATGCAAAAATTTCTTTTTCATTTAATTGTTGAGCTGTTTTTAACCTGAAGGATGAATGATTGATGACCAGTATTTACAAGTACATACACTTTGCGTTGATGATACTGCACTTTTCTTTTATATCAAAAGAATTTAGTTTTTATTCTTTTTTTAGCCAACATGATAGTAATAGTAATGATAATTGCACCCTTTTAGTTAAAACAATGAACAAAAGTTAAAATGAGCGTTTCACGATTCCGAGGTTGGCCGTCATGTTCTATAAGGATTGATTTTTGCTTTGTTGTTTGCTAGTGCCTGCAATTTAGACATTCAGTCAGACTTTCTGAATCAGAAAACAAAAGTGTACATCCACCAGCGCTTTTGACCGTCATCGTCTCTATCAATGTAGTAGTGGTAATGGCATTTGTTAAAGCAACATAAAATAGCAACAACCAGACAGTCAGTCTTTAATAGCTCGTTTAGAAGAAAATCCATTCAAAGCCAATGTCATCGTCGTTCATTTTCATGTGTGCATTTTTTATTCAATTGTTCCAAACAATTTTTATTACTTCTCGATTCTAATATTTTGTATAATGCGCATACATATGCTTGCATAGAAATAAGGATTTGCTGTGGCCTGACTGCCTCTCTGAACGAAAATAATAGCGATTTTGACTGACGCCTTAGTTTATTCCTTGATCATGATAGTGACGAACAAGAAGGAAATGGACCTTGCAAAAAATATGACGCGCTGTTCTTGCAGCATCAGAAGCACTTTTGACAAAATGCTCATGATCGTGTTCAAGAGAAAAAAAAGTTAATATATAATATGATGCATCGAAGTCTCAAACGCCAAGAATATACAGCCCGTTTGTCTTTTTAGAATGGAGCTGCGGTAAAAAATGAATGTGGAAGGTAATGATAAATGATAATGTAATCGCGTTTACGTCGGCGACTCTGCATTGTTGTTCCATTGTTGTAGGACTTTTGCAAGTAGACCTTGTAAAAACATTAAAAGAAGCTATTAAGCACTTTAAATACCTATAGATTCGAGCGTTTAGCATATTACGTGGACTCGTTGTCTTCTTGTCTTGGTTTTGATGATGGTAATGATGCTAACTAGCTACACAGGAATCAAGTTATATCACAGTAGCGTGCCTTAAAAGTAGGCAGTTAGCTTACCGATTATTTGTATAAAACGATAATAATATTACCAAAAAGTTATATTTGACAATTTAGCGAATTTGATAGAAAACATAAGATTATACAATATCATATTTTTGCTATGACATGCATCGGAGAGCAAGTTATCTATAAATGTGTAAATCAAGTTTGTGGATAGTTTTTTCGAGGTTTTCCATGTCCTGTGGTGACACATGCTGTGAAATGTTCATTTGTATTCCATGCCATGATGCGGTTAAGATTGACGATTAAGAAAAATGAGAGTTCTATAAAACCACTTTTGATGTTTCTTTGTTGATAAAAGTAATTTATCTACCACAGTATCCACTATACTAACATGAAAATTGGCTGGATGGATTTATTGGGACAGTGTGTCATAAAAACTGGATCAAACTTGCCAGTATGTAAATTGTGTGGTCTAAACATATTTAAAGATTTTGTTAATTTTAGAACATGCTTTGATTGACATTGGATATACCGATAATTATTTTATGATATGATCTTAAAAGGAGGAATAATTCGAAGGTAGCACACGGAAGAAGAGTTGAGTCCACCTATCAAAATGTGATGCGTTTTCTATGTTATATTATTTGTGAAAATATAATGCATTTATACTTCAATCATCGTGTTTGATTATGAAATTTAGATAACATGATAAACAATTTTTATCCAGTCATTCTTTCGGGTGACCAATTAGAATGAGCTGATAAACTAGCAAGCTGTTTTTCAACATATGCTTTTATTGTATATTGTATATAGGAAAACAAAAACAACTGCAATTGCTAAAGTGCATTTTGCATGCAAGTATGAAAGCAAAACAGCCCCACCCAATTCTCCAGTTGTTAGAAACCCCGTCATCAATCAATGTAAAACTATAAAAGGTATAATTTATTTTAAAGTTCAGTATTAATTGCATGTTTAAATATAAATGCGGCCGCATATTATGGATACTTGATCACCCTGAAAAATGTTCTCATCATTGCACCAGAGGCAATATAATATTCCAACTTAGAACAGTCACACCTTTTCTTTAACTCTCACAAAAGTTAAAGTTGATCAAGCAAAGATAAACGATGGAGCACATGCAATTCAAGAAAATATTTGGGTAATTTTAGACTGTAGCTAGATAAGTCAGAAAGCAAATATAATAATTATAAAATTAGCATATAATGCAATATTCCCAAAACAAGGTGGAAAAACAATTGTGAGTGACGGATGAGTGATCTAGAGTCTAGAGATCTATTGTAAGAGAACATCTTATCATGTTGTGTTGTTGTTTTGATGATCTAATATTACAATTGAATTGCAGTACAAGAATCCAGGTTAACCAGGTTTGTGTTACCCCAAAACACAATAATTATGGATTTTGTTTCATTTTGATAGGTAGTGTGATAGGTGTACCTCATTGAGACGTCTAATTACCATACATATAATGCTAACTATAACCGCACTCACAAACGGTATTACATTTTGGTTTATTATATTCACAATGTAACGCATAGTTCACGAGAATAATCAATTTATTGCTTTAACCTCGCTTATTATTACCAAGAAGTGGATAGCAAAGAGGTAGAGGATCCCCCTAATGATATTTCGATAGTACTGCAAAATACTCTTTTGTATTTTGCATATTTTTGTTTTTAATTTTATGCTTTACTACACTCCGTAAAAGGACAGTAAACTAATAATGGAATCGTTAACAGCACCTGATGAAATATAATATCATACCATCATTTAAAACTGTAATCATTCCATTTATGCATTGTACTAGCATGTAGTAAGGCTTATACATGTTTCTTTGCAGTAAAGTCATAAATATTTGCACATCTGCCTTTTTAATAGAATCGTCATCATTAAATTATTCCACTTCCCAACAAAGTTTTTGTTGCGTTCAGCTTCCATAAGACTTTTGTTGTGCATTGGCTGGAGCATAATAAGGTTTCGATAATACAAGCTGTTAAATTAAGCGTAACATTCGAGTACAGCCCATCTAGTACAACCATCTTCAATAATATCCTTTCGTTATAGGATAGCCAAAATAAAAGTTGTAAATAACATTAAAATGCTCAAATGTAGAATAAATTCTCAAAATTCCATGTTTATGCATCATTTATGACGTACCACAAGAGTTAGTTTTGTATCTTGCCATTGTAATGCAATGTGGAAATAGACTTAATCAAGTCAATGACAAAATATATTCATTCAAGTTCCTGTAATAATTCTGCATAATGGGCGAATGTTGAATTATTATACAAACATAGACCAGCATTTCCTATTGTATTTTTTTCGGTGTTTTCTGTTATTCCACTGTTATCTTGATTTACAAAATGTTGTTGCAGTTTGCAACTCAAAAAGTTATGATATGGTATGATGCATACATGATAGATTGGTGAAAAAGATCACGTAAAGATACATACTCTACTTGTCTTGCGATTGCCATCTTGCTGAAATCACTTTTTAATGCTTTTACTTTCAATTCCAATACCACAACGTCTGTTGGTAACGGAATCGATGTCTAAAATTATTACTGACGAAACTGACGATGATTGTTATATACCTATGCGTACCTGCTACAATACTGTTTGGTTTTTCAATTCTTTTTCCTTAGCAAAAAATCTATACTCCTTCGCATTCACAAAGTAACATTTTGTTATAAAAAGGGTTCGCGTGCCCAACTATTTTGTTTAAAATGTAGTGCGCGTATCAGAATTTTTTAGCTATTAGTGTTGTTACTTGTTACTCGGCACTCGAGTGTTTATTGCAATTTACCGTTGTTAATATTACACCTGAGTGATTCCTGCTTGTATATCCCAGCACCTCTTTTTGCAATCTATTACAATCTCAATACAATAATTACAATTTTTATGAAGAACACACACGAAAAAAGCGTACACATATTTGAGTAAAAAATCAAGTTCCTTCCTGAACAATTAAAAGGCAGAACATGCTGCGCGAGAAGGAATCACATAGGTGAGCAGAGCAGAGCACCCACATAGCTGCACTGTATGCATCTCACTCAACAGCATGCTTTTATTATGATTACATTATTCCCAATTCCCATAAGTCTACCCAAAAAGTCATTGCAGCATATCGTCATCCAACTCGAAAGATGAAGGAAAATGAGGTTGTTGGTTGATGGAAGAATGTCGGATATTATTGCCTTTTGCTTGCTTGTTGTTGTACATTTTGACGAAATTGTTTAAAATTTTGCAGTTTTACTGTGCTTGCCTTTATATTCTTCTTGGTTTAAGAAGTTCTTATTTGTGCAATATACGCTATTTGAAATACGGGATGACGGCGACGATACGATGACATTATACGAGTGTTATGTAATGTTCTCTCTACTAGGTATACTACACTAACCTGTGAGTTGTACCAAAAAGTCATAGCTCACGTACACAGTCTCCGCAAGCTAGTACGAGGTGCAAAAAGCGAAATATAAATCATTTTTTACTAAAAGGAAAAAAAAATTTACGAATCTATTAAGCTAAAAATGAGATTTGTTACTTAAAAGGGAAAAGGCGACTATATATCACTGCATAGTACTGCTCAACGGACATGTGCATTGGTTGTGCATGATAATTCTTAATCATGATTAGGAATCATTAGTTAAAATGAATGAAAGCCAAACACTAACAGTTAATTGCATTGCATTTTATAGATTATGTAAAAAACTAATTGTACAGAAACGCAAAAAATGCACCAGCTTTATTATCTTCATTTACGCATACTGCAACAGTGGCTTTTCATAGAATGTTTTCGACTTTGATAAATCACAGGTCGCAAGTTTTTTGTACTTTGTTTTGCACTTTAAGTGCATTGTGATAGGTTTTGCTACAATTGCAAAACTAGAAGACTTTATCCTGCTTCTTTCCAATGTAAATACACTTAATAAAAGCATAAAAGTACTTAATATACCACAAAGTGATAAAATCAAAATTTGGTTGGCTATATAACATTTTGGTAATTTGTTGGAACAAATATCTAAATACAAAGTTGCTAGTTGGTAATTCGGACAAAAACTTCATTTCAACTTGATGAAATCTGCAGAAATGTGTACAAACATTGCACAAGAATAAGTGAGAAATTAGTAAATTAAAGTAAAGCGAATAAACATGAATTCATTGGCGAACGGGGTAATTATTCCATGCTAAAAGTCAACAAGGAACTTGAACAGGGAGGTGATGGATGACATGTTATTACGTATCATCACAAATCTCCATTCGTTTTTGCTATGAATTCCTTACGGCAAATGAATTAATATATATATATGTTAAGCAAACAGAATATTAAATAATTTTTCCTGTTACAATAAAACATAAATGTTGTAAAAATATAAGTATAAAATAAATTTTACAAAGTAAAACATTTATCAGTGCTCAGTTCCACGGAATTATAAATGATAACATGTCAATTCAAGAGCTATTTTTTAAAATCTGCAATATTTGCCTCGTAACAAAAATACTACATAAAAGTCAAATTTTATAGCTTGCTCGACTTGGTCTCTTCTTCCCCATTTTTGTGCAACACTATGCTGGATGAATGAGTTTATTTACGATTTCGAGGCACTTTATTATATTTGTACAAAATTATTACATATATATTCTTCATGTACATGTGTAGTAATATTTTAATAGGTTTGTGGCTCTGCTCATATTTTCATCACTTTTAAAACGAGTTGTTTGCACTCTCGATATGTGTGTGTTCGTTTGTCGATGTGTAGGATACAATATTACAAAGGTTGAGAGACAAAGGAAAAAGTTGCTCAGTGACAGCATCAGCACTATATTTCATTCTACTGACTTACTTTTTTGGGGAATTTCGTTACAACTGCATCTTCATTATTGGCATAGCCTCGGTGCTACTGGGGAAGAAATGTTTTGGTATATTGCAATAGGCGGCATAATTATAATGTCAAAATTGAGAATTTTGAATTTTTGAAGCTTCTTCTTGTCATGATGAATGTGACGCGTAATTGTTGGCGACAATATTAACAATCAGAATCATTTTTAAAAATCAAAAAGGGTTGCAAAAATGATTTATTTGAAGGTAGCAAAATTTTAATTAACATATATCTATATATAAGAATATTATACATTATATAGATTGCTAACTACTATACAAAAAATTACGGAATTGTTCTGGGATTTTATCCCTCCGTTTTGTAGTATTTCAACTTTTGACATTTGCGTAAATATTTTTATAAAAATGACTTTTATGTGAGCATAACTGATCGTTAGTACTAATCCGTAATTGAATACCTATATTAAATGTTTAAACTAATATTTCCTGCATTTTGTTTAGCATACTAATTCTTGCGAAACATGCTGTTGTTAAAACGAATGTTATGTTACGTACCTACCTACTTTATTTTGGTTCAATACCGCACTCGCCGCACTGCTCCTGTTCATCAACACGGTAACAGGATAATTATTATGGCATGCGCATGACAAGCAAATGTGATACCTAATTACATTATCACACCATTTTACCTCAAAACTGCATCAAGAACATAATATATACCTACCATCAGTTTTGAACTCTTCTCGTGCAATTCCTATTATTATGTTCATGAAGATGATGATGATGTTTCTGCTGACGTTGATGCGTTTTGTTATTCAAGAGTGGGAGTTGAAGCAGGATGATAGTGACAGCGGAGGATGATGGGATGAAAACTTATATCGAAATGTATGCATACGGATGCGGATGATCCATCAAAACCTTGCACGCTTTTCCATGTTTTTTATCTGACGTTGGTTTCCCGTAATCACAATGTTTTCTCCATGCACACGGACATCCATTCAATCCATCCATCGGAAAATGCCACAATGGCTAAAATCACTAAAACTTAATTATCTGTTTTACAGTGAATTGTGTGGTCTACCAAAGTCGTCAGCAAGTTGATGATCATGGTCGTGATTATTTAGTACTGGTAGCAGAGAGTACAAAGTACGTGCTTAACCAACATATCGCCGTCATCATCAACATCATGCTCGCCGTCCTCTTTTATCCTCCTACCTTTTCAACATCATTCACTTGGTAGTATGTATTTTGACACTGGTTTTGAAGCTAATGACTTCCAGGAACTCTCCCCAATTCCAACCTTGTCGTCATCAAGAAGCTGCAGTAGTGCTTGGAATTACTTGCTCTGTCAGAGCTACTGCGTTTGTGACGAACAATGTGTCCATATGTCCATCAAAGACTGTATTTTATTGCTGCGTCACGTCAAATTTCTTTTCTGTTGTGTTCGCATACATACATAATACAGCCGCAATGAGAATGCACATAAGAAACGCAATGAAGAATGTGAACCAAGTCAGCAAGCCACAAAAAACCAAAATCCAATCATTTCAGCAAATCAATCGATTATCCTAGGGTATGGAGCTAGATTGAAGAATTCTATTTTTTATCCAGATCTTACAAGCTTTGGTCAGCGCAGGCAATCAAAGTTTAAATTTTCTTGGCAAAAAAGGTTTTAGCTTGATATAAAAAAAGTTGTTGAAAAATAGCAACAACGATGAGACGATGCCGTAAAAAACATGTTACGTCAAGTACCAATCAAAGACTGTCTCTAAAGCACACGCTTGGTAATAAAAGTGAGACACCTCTCATTCATTTTACCTTTTGTTTTTCCTGTAAAAAACTCACTTATAATCACGGCAATGTTGTAATGATGATAATGATACAAACACAAGATGTGCCTTAACATTAGACATATTACGACTCCCTTGTGTTTTAGCCTTGTAAATGTACTTTGCACTCAGGATTCTCCTTTTATTGCGCTGCATGACACGTGTAAAAATGGATATTTAGTATTTATACATTTTTTCTGGTTTTAAGGATTTTTCCATTCAAATACTTTCAAAAAGAACCAATCTTAGAAAATCATTGGCTTTCTTCCTGATGAAATTCAATTAGCACGTCAAAAAGTGTAAAGATTTGATATACTCCTTGCAGATTTAAAATAGTTTCATTCATTTGTAGCTAATGCGCTTATTCTGTTATATAAAATTTATTGTGTGAACCAGACAACCAAAGTTTCAAAATGAAACTTCTAACAATCCAAACCCATAAAATAAAGTACAAAATATATAGAAAAGCTATAAAATTGTCAGGTAGATGTTTGTTAGGCTTACAAGTTAAGAAAATAGGGTCGATAAGCCCTGCCTCTGATTTAAGATCACGACTTTTCATTCACTTCTCGTTTGTCGGACAATGAATGACAATAAAGTTTAGTTGAATACAAGCGGATTTAGCATTACAAGAAATCTCTAATGCTTTGTCTCACGATTTTTTTTTCAATCGTAGACATTAAACTCTTTATAAAGCAAATCCTCGTGAGGATTTCTGTTTTTGGCCAAAAATAGCAGTGTCATTGCATGGTTCATTCACAACAATCATAAGTTAAATCAAACAGAATTGATTTGCCTGTAAGACTTGGCCCAACATGAAGACTTCTCCTTTTTTTCTCCCCCATCAACCATTAAAGGCGTGTTTTTGATCTAGTTGCAGTGTCTATTGTCTTTATAGTCAACTAACAAAAGTAGTAACACATAAATAGTACCATTTTGCGATAGTTTCATTTTATCACTATCTGCTCAAGTCACTCTTGATTTCTTCCTTTTATTCCTGCATTTCAAGAATCTTTTCCATGTTTGAGAATGCTATATTACAACCCACAAGGTAAATAGTATCTCCATATTTTCATATGTCAAATGACACTATTTTGACAGACGCCATTAAAATAACCATAAATATAATTCTTCCCGATAATATGCAATTAGCTCGATTGTGAGCCTACAACCAACCTCCACACTCCCACCACCTCAGTATAATCAAACGGCATTAGTTTCAGTATCCATTTGCTCATTTGTGCCCATCATCACATCATTATAAATTGAAATAATAAACCTGTCCTGTTGGTAACTTTGCGGTGGTGGCGTGGCGATAATATACGATGATGTGACTGCAATTAGAGTATTGCAACTTTTAAAAACATTATAATAAACACTCTTGCCTTACATATTATCTTAAACGTTTTAGTGCCTCGCCGTCTCCTAATCTGCCTGATGCACACCAACGCGGCTTCTGTTTCTCTCTCGAATCTCATTTCATTTTTTTATTTGTTGCACGCGCTCGGCTTGGCTTAGCTATGTTAACGCCTACGTACACACCTTTACACAATCGTAAAAAATATATCATTTTTGCTTGTATACGTACGTTGTACGTACACGACTTGCAAACTAAAGTAATTTCTGCACTGCAACACAACGGAATGTTATATTGCTGTCTAGCGAATACAATCTGTATTCTGTATTGCATTAGTACAATATATTGTAACTGCAGTTGATAAATACCAAAGTGCTTTATGAGGTTCTAACGACTCCAAATCTCAACTTGTACAAGAAATGTTTTTGCATGTTAGATGCTGAACATATCAGTGCACACGTGTTGAAATGCAGGAATGTCTACGCAAGTTTAAGATTACCAATTACACTTACTACAATAGTGCAACAGTGGTTTTATTGTTTTTAGAAGGAAGAATAAAATAACAAACTCGGTATTTGAGTACGGTCGTAAGAAAAAAATACTGCAATGTGCATCAGAAAGAGAATGATAAAATGCAATCTGAGCATATTTGTATTTTATGATTATGATTGGTGTGGTATTGGTATATTGATATTGCATTCATGCAACACGAGATCTGAAGAAGAGAAGAATGCTAGACGAAATGTGCTAACCGTTTAAGTCAACATGCCGCAATATTCAGAATGTAAAATGGGAGCAAACAAGATCACATTTATCGAAAGTAAATAGATGTAAAGTAGTATTTTTATTTACTACGCTTTGCTTTGTTTGCTTCGTATTGATTATGAGTGTTACACTAAACCAATAAGAACCCTAAGCCATGTACTTCTAACCAAACAACAAAAATCGTGATGATATTGGGCTGACGGGGAAAATAAAACATGACAAAGCTTGACATGTTATGATTTTATATTTTCCCAATGAGTTTTGGATCGTGCAATGCAATGTTAATCATGATTTTTGGTAAGATTTAAAATTAACCGAATGCAAACCATCGGCTCTCTTTGGGACCACATTGTTACACTGAATTAATATAACGCTTGAATTTGATGACAATGAAAACGAAAATGATACAAAGACGCAGAATGGAACAAGCAAGAAAAAAACAAGCATTTGATTAGGTTACTTGATTAGAATGTTGATTATAAGACATGACATGAAAGATTTACTCAACCTGCAAAAAATGTATGAAATGTACGGAAAAAATTTATGCAAATAAAGAGGATGCTCGTCTTAATTTTGATTTGCTTTGTAGCAACTGCTACGCATACTGATTTGGAAAATCATCAACAGGACAAAAAAATGGAGCAAAAAATTATTTTTGTGCTCTTTCGTCTATTCATTTGATGTAGTTTACTTTAGTGTCAGTTCGAAGAAAGAAGAATTCCAAGAAATGTAAAACGAGACGAAACTCATGATTCATGAAACATAAACGATGGCTATGGGAAACTATGCTAGCATTCTCGACACCATACCGCAGTCGTCACCATAATCTTGTATTTGGTTGAGTTAGTAATAAAATGAACAAAAAATTATCAAGCCGGTAGCTCAGTTGATAAATTACAGGTAGCACCATATAGTAACTGCTGAAAAAGCCAAATGGTAAATATTAAAACTAGTGCAAACATGCTTTAGGCGTTTCAACGAAAAACCACTGCTGATTTTTAGTGAGAACAGTGAAGATGATTAGGTAACTGATGACGGCATCTCATCTTACTTGATGAGCATGGTCAACAGCAGAAAAGTGTGGAGGTGATGATAAACATAAAAATTGTTTTCTACTTCTTCCCAAAGTTTTTGGGCTCTGCCCATTTACCTGTGCTTAAACGCACAGAATACAGGATGCTAATATGTGTCAAGTTAGAATTTCATAGTAAATATAAGTTGTCAGCACCACAGCTCCATCATATAAACAAGCTTACTGAGGCTAAACTGACCATCATCATAATTAGATTGTTCGCTTGTTCGACTTTTTAGAGTGGTGGAATTGCCCAGCCTGTATGCTTCTTTTTAATGAGGATTTACATAAGTGTAAAAATGTATGGGGCAATTGTATAGTTATTTTTTGCCTGTGACATTTGACTATATTTTCAACTCTTTTTTGTTTATCATTATTTGGCACTTTGACTCTGTAAGTTTCCTACAGGCACATTTGGAAAGCATGTATAATGTCAAGTTTTTTCCGCTATGTTCTTAAGCTATCACGATTTAGCTCCAAACTATACTTTGGCTTTCTTATTCATTTCCATTTATTTAAATGTGGCATTAAAACACCAATTATCTCGGTACCAAAAAGTGACATGTGAAGATTTCAAGCTTATTGGAGAATTCCAATTCTAAATTGTACAAAAACTATGTCATGTAACAAAAACAAAACAAAATCAATTTCAAGGTCTCTTTTTTGCTATAAACAGGTCATCATCATTTTTCTATTTTATTATATCTACCTCTAAGATATTCATCTACCTGGTTAACTTGTAACAGTTGAATAGGCACAAAAACGCACAAAGGGCTTTCGTTTCACTCTTTTCAAATAAATGTCACTCTTTGTTCAATTTTATTGTTCTTCTTATTAACTCCATCAGTGAAACATCATCACAGTCATCGATGAAGATCATCTTGCACGACTCGATTATCATAATCGGCCCTTATAAATACAAGTATGCTAAAATGCAAAAAATATACACAAACATGTTACTGGTAATAAAACCGACATAAAAATCAAGTCCACTTGTTACTTGTCTGAGGGTATGAGTGGCGTACGCATTTTTGAGTCTTCCCTTTTATTACGATACGCACAAATCTAAATTGCGACTGCATTATCTTCAAAAGATCATTTCGTTACAGCGATTTCTCATTTTTAATAATAGTCTTTTTGATACTAGAAACATTTTTATTGTTACATTTAGAAAAAAAGAGATGAATAATAGATAAATATTAAAAGGAGCTTCCTTACTAAGACACAAATAGTTATTAAACGTTTCTTGTTTATAATTACATGTTTTAATATCATGACAAGCTTTGAAAATAAAGTGAACATGAGAGGATCACTATCTCAAAGTTAATCCATCTTAATTTTATTATGTTGCAGTGTAATGAATTACTTTAAAACGTACTAAATGGTAAGATGAATCTTCTTCAGTTTCACTTCTAGTTTCTAGCTTTCTTCTTTGGAAGGTATTTGTAAATAGTCAGTGTACCATTATCTCTTTTTTGTTTCATTGCCATTGAATTTGTTTGAAAATTTTAAAAGTTTGCTGAGCTTGAATTAGAAATTTATCAAAACTAAAAGCTCCTTTTGTGATAATTCTCATGAGAATGAATAGATTTTATGATTGCAAAAAATGATCATAATAATTTGTTGAAACTCTTAAGATGAATCATGCCAAAACTGAGCGGACTTAAAGAAGGATACAGTAATAAATTTCAGCATCAACCTGCACAATAGGTATATTTTGTGTACAAGGTTGACTTTAATTCATTTTTGTTGGTTATTCTACATTTTCTATCAGTATCTCATACTCATTGTGCAGTCGTGTCCAAAGTTTATATTGTCATACTATTTGAGTACACATCACACTAAAGTGTGTATAGTAAGTTGATCAGTGATGCGGTGTTGATAATGATGCTGATATTCAATAAAAATTATGCTAGATTGGAACATAGGAAATCTAGTCAGCCATGGAATTAAATGAACAAGCAAAAAAAGATTTGCATTTTGGTCATTATATGCTCAAGCGACACCACCACCAACCGCAATTGCCGAGGCTTTGATCTTTACAAAAAATACAAATCTTCATTAGCCATTGCCATCATCGCCACTATTGCTTATTTTACGACTCATTGCAAACGACAAAAATATACATACATATATAGAAATCGTATGTATAAGATGTCTTAGAAGAGGAGCGGTATTTCATTTTTCAGTCAAATAACTTATTTAAGTATTATGACTTGTCTTTTTACTGATTGCGCATGCATTTTTACGCAGACATTACATTACAATGAAAAATTGTTACAAAGTCTTACAAAACACTTTGCGCATTCTGTAACTGAGCCAGATGCTGAGCTATAACCAGAGACCAACACAGAACAAAGTCAGTAAACCAACAAAAATGACTTGATATGCATACAGTGTAGTTTTGTTTCAGCTTTGTGCGTACATTGTTGCAAACGTTTGTTCCACCACAACTTTATAATCCGCAAATTCACAGACACTCACTCACGCAAGTATACGTGAAATAGAGACGTAACGTGGTGAATATTGAATCTCTGAAAAATATTGAGATGCAAAAGAGATGGTAATGATGAGAGTCCACAACACAACAACCACGGTTTTCAGTGACTTCAAATGATGCTATTTTTTCAGGTATATGCGTCTAGTACCTACTACTGTACTTTAGTGTGGTGTCCACCACCGTTTTCGCCATTCATTTTTTTGAAGGTGGCAGAGCTAACTCATTTTCATGATTATTACCACTTTGATGACGTCTATGAATGACTGCGACTGCATAATACTATTTGTGAATGCAACCATAATGCACCGTGGTCATTTTTATTCTTCAGCATCATTCTCGGCGAGAAGAGCAAAAGGCATTTTTGTGAAGATAGCTTATAGCTTATTCATCTATTTGGACTCTTTTACAAACAATGCAATCGCATTTTGAAAGCAAATATAAGACTTCAAGGGAGCCAGACAGACAGAAAAGTTTTGAGAGCAAAAGTACTTTTACTTTATTGCATGTGTCCTGCAGCAGCACAACAAGAGCGTGCAACTATAATCATCAACATTAAGCAGCTATTTTGCTACTGTATCTCCGTGTGCTATTTACTAACCACTACCAACGATTTTTTTTTCTTTTTTACCAAACGAAAAGTATCCAAAGTAAAGTGAACCAACAATCAAATAAGTATGTTTCACATGAAGAATTTTTTAAATGGTCACTTCAAACAATAATGTTTATATAAGACCACTGCTGTGCCATTTTAAAATTTTTAATGCTTTATTTAGCTCGGCAAAATGAAACAATTTTTTATGACTTTACGTACGTTTCAATATAAAAAATAGAACAATGTTGGGTTCATCCAGTACCTACTTGCAACTTATTGTTAGTTATTATCATTCCTTTTAGTATCAGTATCAGATGTACATGTATGTAGCTGTAGGCAGACAGTTTGCATTGTAAATTGGACTACAAGGCCTTCCACTCTACAAAAACTGCTGCTCATACTTTACAATATGAATACTTCTCATTTTTGTCGCTATTTTACCTTCATGAACCAAAGTGAAGTGATCATTTACATCATTACCATAAAATAAGTATGTGCCTACAATTTGTGTTGTGGATATAACGTTTCGAGAGATGACGACAAAACCAATACCTCCAAACTATCCTAGATTTCCACTATGTTACTAACTAGCAGTCTACTACCTCGACATCGACTTTCAACAATGCCACAACAGTATATGGCACACATTGTCTGCAAGACAGACAGCTAGGAAAAAATACTCAACGAAACTTTTATCCAAGTGCCCAAAACTATGTAAGCATAGTTTTTCCTTTCCTTCTCTTCTTATAAAATGCATAATGCATCAGCCTCTTCATGATCATTAGTATCCTATACCTACTTCATTTTATTGCAATAATCTCAACACAGTTTCATTGTTTTTTAGTTTTCGGCTCATTTGCTGCATTAATTGAACTTGCCGTACTCACCAATCAGTTAATGGTTAAGTTATTACAATTCAGGCCATTTTTGGAAACATTATTTATTACACTTTTATTCATATAAACGAAGCACCCAGAACTTCGACCCAGCTAATGGCATGGGCAATTCATTAAAGCAATGCAGCGTGCGTCTTGAATGTGCATCTGTAAACCAGGTAGCAAGACAAAATGGTGATAAGCGCACAATGCTGAAAGAACTTGCACTTTTTATGCAGACACTGATACACCTAAAATCATAAAAATCTTATTTTAGGCAGCTGTTACTTTACTACCTTATATTGCTCACGTAGTATGCAATCTTAATCTAACTCTGTTAAGACCATCATCGTAATCGTGAAGTAACACAATAACACTGCCTTCACGCTACTGCCACAACATCTTTTGCTATTAATCCATGTCCATGTCAATTCCACGCACTAAATACGAGTTATCGCGCAATATTTATAAGCTCTTGTTAAAAAAAAGTTGCAAAGTTTGCAGAAAACAGAACTTTGCCTCGAAGGCTGCATTATGATGATTAGTATTACCTACCCAGTTAAGTTGCACAAAAGTTTTACCTTATTGAAACTGAAAGGAATCATCGATAAGATTGTAGCATCAGCAAAATCTCCAAAACCAATAAGATGCAAGTAGTATCATGTACTTAAACCCAGTCTGCAGCAACCCGATGATGCTAATCAGCTCATATCAAAAATGAATATCTTTTCGCCTTCAAGAATCTGATCATGTACTCAATTGCATTTTGTATTGCTCCATCTCACTACCAAAATCAAACCCAATCATTTAGACTGAATTATGCTTCTCCGTGGAGTTGGCAGCGCCGATTGATCAGAAAATCGAGTGAATAATGGAATGGTTATGCAGCCTAGTAGTTGGAATACGCGATTTTGTGTGAGTACGTGTCAATTAGGTATAAGAAAATTATCGATACCGACGATGGACCAAAAAACCTGCAGAATCTACATCTCCGCCTCCTTCTTTGCTTGAGGTTCTCCGTGCTATGCGCAGTAAATGCATTTTTTGCAAGTTTTTGATGCTAAATGCTCAATCAAGTTTGTATTGAGTTGATAAACATATATAGTAGTTACAGCAGCGGCAGGATAATAAAATGATTGCTCTTACAATTCAGTGTGACATGATGTGTCACACACATGAGATAAGCTGCTTGCATGCATCCATGCAAATAAGTGCATAAATTGTATAAATTTTATCTGTCAGGCCAAGCAAGAAAGATTTCGCGAAATCGCCAAAGACAATACTACAGATAAAAAAGAGTTGAACGATTGAGTGGTGGTGTGAGCATGAAGCTCAAGTCAACCACGAACAGCAAAGACCTGAAATTATCAATCAATCATTTTACCATTTACTACTGTTTATTATTGCCAAGCTTATTTTTTAGTGGTTGTGATAGGCGATGTTGGCTGGCATTGTTCTTTTTCTTTAGGATTTTTTTCTTTGAATGCGGTTGACTTTGCCAGAAGGAGTTTCAGCGATATTGCTACAATCGATATTTATGGACACGTACTTTTGTGTTGTGATTATTCACGCACCTCTATGTGTCCATCCACATTTCAATTCCAATTCTATCTCCAAATTATAATGTTTGAACATCCATGCATATGTCCTTGCTCCTTATTTCATATTTTGTTATTATTATGATTATGTCCATTTTTTGTTTATCCATAATGTGTTCTTCCAGCGAGGACACGTACATTATTATTAGCAATTAGGCGCAAGTTAAGTATTCCAAAAAATAGCTTATGTCGAAGGGGAAGCCAAGCCTACTAAGCATGACTCTGTAAGCACAACCATGCTTTTTATAAAATCAATGCAGCTGGTCAATCATCATTGAGCCGACGACCAAGCCCTTTCTTTTCGGCAAACAAAAGTGGTAATTATTATGAATGCAGCTCTTCTATTCATTTTTCGTTCATCTAACTGCACTACTTAATAATACATCTCTAAAAAACATCCTCCACTTTGCCGTCCATCCATCGACAGACAACGTACTTAGATAAACAAGTCTAAAGAATCATAAATGAAAAAAACTACCAAGCACTTTTTCCCTGTTATTTTTCTAAAAGTTATAGAATTCTTAATCTTAATATGCAATAACAATAATTATGTTGCTTTGCTGTGTGCCAGGGAAAAACAGTGCGAGATCCGCAAGGGACGTTGTGTTGTAAATATATTCATTATACGTTTCAGATAAAAACATTTTGGTGTCGGCCGGTAGATTCCTACTTTGCATAAATGCTGTAAAGGCAAAATGGTCAGGTTGAATAATATATATGTGACTTTTAAGAAAAATTTTGCCATGAAGTAAAAAAAGTGTGTGTTGGTAGTTGGTGTATAGAAAAAGGAGAAAGATTGCATTGTTGAATTGGTATGTGTAGATATTCATAGTAGAGACACACACGCTTGTACGTGAGGTTGTACAAACCTATGCTATTAAGGATGCCATAACCATTACCACAGTTAAAAGTACAAAGTTATTTTTCAAAAAAAGAATATGTTATGTCATGTATGTTAGCGAAACAGGCAACCATGCCGAGTAAGCTGTAGCAGGAACAAAGAGTAAAAAAGGACGCGATGATTCAGATTTTTGAGTTCCCAAATCTGTCATTGATTATTGGAATCTGATCTGAATATAAAATGACAGTTTGTACTGTGGACTCATACGTGAAAATTGCAACTTTCATTCATACAATATTAGACTATTGAATCATTTAGAAATTCATGCATATTATTATTATTACTTAATTAAATCAACCTACAAAGTGACAGTCTTTAAAAAGATTCTAGACTCGATGGTCTGTCCAAGTTTGTCCATGTAAGTGCGCTCACCCTTAACCTGCGCTTCTGCTGGCACATGTTGTACTTTGAAACTACCAAAATATGTTTCCGGCTTTCAGGAAGACTATCAAGCACTTGCATTTGGTTCCGTCAAATACGGTTACATTGCATTGCATCCATTAAGTTAGCACGTTATTACACATCACAAGACTTTGTAAGCACGTTAGACCTATTAAAGCAACTTTTTAATGAGTGTTAATCGTTATAAGAATAAACACGCGCATAGTTTTGTGCTCTATTCTGTGAGTATTCATGAAAGTCTTTGTAGCTCACTTAGGAAGAGTTTGTTTATTTAGCGTGCTACTTGGTGGTACCTTTATCGTTTTCCGTATTTCCCTTTCCACTGTGTACTTTTGTGAAGCGGTAGCTGTACTTCTACTACAACTTTAACAAACGTTATATTTCACGCACGGCTATTCAGAGACAAAATCCAGAGGCGATTCTGTTAGTTCTTGTAGCACAATTATGTGCGTGCTTATCAGTAAAGGCATGTAGCTTCTTAATTAAAAAGTCAGATATTCTGTGAAATACTCATGCAATATCCAGCTTCAAAGATTATTATGCTCACCAACATTCTATTCATTTTATACTTACAATTGCCTGTTCTGATAATAGAAGAGCCAGCAAACAAGTACCAGCTAGCAAGAATGCAATGTGCAGCAACATCAACAATGAGCTAAGATATGCAATAATATCAATAGTGCATGATCAGGAATACACTGAAAACTAACTTGTTGCACTCATATTATGTACATTGTTGTTATCAATCGGATAAGAAAACCAAATTCATTTTGTTTGTAGCAACATACAGCTGC
Source organism: Entomobrya proxima (assembly GCA_029691765.1). Classification (NCBI taxonomy): domain Eukaryota; kingdom Metazoa; phylum Arthropoda; class Collembola; order Entomobryomorpha; family Entomobryidae; genus Entomobrya; species Entomobrya proxima. Next base: position 9,190,099 of record CM056168.1, read on the forward strand.
AACTTACTACTCTATCAAATCCAGTTAAGTACTTCAAATCATCAGAAATTTTTCATAGAGAATGTCTTGCTACCTTTCCTAGTCTTGCGCTACCTTTACATTAACAATATTGATTTGCTCGCTGGTTTGCATGTAGTATTGCTCACAAACTCACATTCACCATCAGGTAGACCTGAGTACGTGCTCATGTTTCATTTATATTCGCTTTTCTAACTTTTCTTCTATGTTGTATGATTTTTCATGCAGTTATTTTGTGTGTACCTTATTGCCAAGTTTGTATAATATGATGATGTTACTGCTTACTAGTACTGATTGACTGTGACTGCCTCCTTTACTAACTGTATAGCGTTTTTCAACGTCTGGCAATAATGTCTTTGTCTGTGTCTCCTTATGGATTTTGGCTATTTCAACTTATTGCATGGGTACTACTACTAGTGCAACAAACTCACGTACTTTGGAATGCAACATGCAACAATGCTCATATAACATGCATGTGTTTCACCACTTGTAGCTTCAGCAATATGGGACTATTATTGTGAAGCAGCATGATGATGATCAGTGTGAGTGCGCGAGGAGAGTGAATGAGTGACGACGACGGACACTAATCTCCATCCAACGACAAAGGAGACTTTTATGAACGTTAACAATAGTTTCTGTGGAAGGAGAAGAGGAGTAAAAACTAACCCGTGTAGTGTGTACATATGTAATATTTATAGGTAGAGTGTGAGGGGAATATGTATAGTGTATTTAGTTAGGTAGATAACTATTTAATTTATAAAAAATAGAAGCTACATGATAACTTTTTGTGTAACCTTATCCATGTCCAGTTCTCCAGCCAAAATAAGGTATTTTATAATTTATTATGTTGATCAATCCTTTTTTTGCTGTTCTAATTTGTGATGTGTTTGTGTTTTATGCATTTTCATGAATGTGGGTATGATCAAAAGAACTTGTGTGAGTTTGTCTAAAAAGAATAATATGTTTGCATTGAAACTTGTATGTGTTTGCATATTGCATCCAAGCTAATTTTTGATAAGAAAAGAGCAAAAAATAGAATGCAAAAAGAAGCCGATAATTTGTTGTTTGTTTTGTGCTCGTAACCCAATATTTATCTAAAGTGGGCAGAAAGCAGAATGAGTTGCAACAAAAAATGCTGTGTTGTTCCTGCACTGCAGCATCAAATTCATCAAGCAAGATGCTCGTTGTGGTCATATCATCCTTATCATGTTGTTTTCGTTGTCCTTTTAATTTTCACAGAAACAAGAAGCATTTTCCATTATTTATGCACTTGCCTGTTTTCTGGACCAGCCCGTCGTTTATCGTCACGCATAGCCATCAAAAATTGAGCGCACAACCCACTCCCTGCGTGACACCTCGTCCACAAAAAATATCGTTTCTGGATTTCCAGCGAATTCCAAAAATAGCCCAGATACAGAACGCTATCTTCCCCTCAATTTGTATTCATGGAACATTGCCTCTTTGATAATTGCTGAGCTTCACAGATTACCTTAATCTTTATCCCTCATCGTCGTCAACTGCAGAAGCGTTTCAATGTAAAGTTATCTTTTGGTATAAATTCAACTGCAAGTGAATTCGAAGGGTGCAGTTTTTTGCAAAAAAAAAACCAGTCCGTGAAAAGTACTATATACACAGTCTACCTATATTTATTCATTGTGCCAGACAGAAAAAGTTTCCACCTATTTATCTACCTATACCCTTGCCAATATTTGATAAATGTATACTTTTTAAACGTGCATTCTATTTGATCTAAGCGCAGAATACAGTAAAACAACCTTTAATCCTATCCTTTACCATTTACACATCCAACCAACATTACATAATTTAATCAAAACAAGTCAGCAAAAAAGAACAGTTTTATAACTTGACTCTCAAACTAAAAAATCCAGTTTATCAGGCTTACACCACAGCGATAATCCTCTGCCCTTCAAAAACCTAATTTATGCTGAATGCTGCTGTAACTGACTATCTGCTGCTCTGCAGATTTTCGGGTTTCGCATCTTACCTTGCCCCATATTCACCTTTTCACGGCCCCATCTTCAGCCTTAAAACCCATCATTCCTAAACCCAATACTATCCTATTTCCTTCTTTGGTATGAAAACAGGTTGTGTATATATATGTCTTGTTCAGATTGCACAAAAGTTATTATGTAAAGTAAAAGTGAATCGAATACCTTTACCATTACCATCATCATCAAAACCTGAACTCTAAAAAACGAAAACTTCTTTTGTAATGCCAATCAGTTTTGTTTTTATTGTATGTTACAAAGTTTTGCATTGATTTGGAGGCTATTATTTATTGAGACTGAGAAAGAAAGAGAAGAGAGAGCCTATCCAATTTTTGTGACTTGCTGCCTACCTATATGCAAGTATATTATAACGAAAAAAACAGTTTGCCTCTTTTACATATTATTCGTCTACCGCTGCTGCTGAAACGTGAACATAACCTTGTACAAGCGATAGCAACTTGTTGATGCCAAACTCCACAAGAAAAGGCAAAAATTCTCTTCAACACGGACCTTGTCTTATCGCCGACCGTCGTCTTCAGACCCAACTGTGAACTACGACTTGAAGATTTCTTTCTGAGGCTATACGAAGAAGCCCAGAGAATAAAGTGAACACGGAACAAAAAATAAGCTTGCAAGCTTGTGCTGTTCAGTGAGAAGCTTGCGTATACAGTGTGATCAGTCTCAGCAGAAGAAGCTACTACGAACAAGCTATCATCCGCATTTTCTTGCGTGGTGGTATGCTGTTGCTCAGCCAGAACATTAACTAATGTACCTAGCTTATAGGTACATCTTCTATTCTGGTGCACTTGTTCTGTGTGATTTGGTTTTGCTTTAAGCTGCTGGAGTTGCCATACTGGTTGTTCAGGTTGCTGCCCAGAGTTCCAGCTTTCCATCCACACCACATCCAATCCACCTTACCTTGATCAGTTCAGTTGGTGGTTGCATATCATCGTTGTCGTATGGGTGGCTGTGTGTGGCTGCTGCTGGTCTTTTTTCCATTTTTTGCATAAAAAGTCTGTACAACAAATTTTCCCTGTGTGATATAACTAGCAACGTACTTACTACTGGTACTTGGCACTTTTAATGCAATCCACTACTAGTACAACTATTACTGCAATATAACATAAAGCTACAGGATCAACTTGACATCATCAGCGTCATTATCAACAGCATCCAATCCAAATCCACTTGTGACCATCAATAATTTTTTCTCTCCGACATCCCCGAGAAAACTAGTTTAGCCATTCCAACAAGTCTCATACTCCCCATAATACAGCAACGGATTTGACACTGTCAGTTTGTTGGATGGGATTTGTTGAACATCATTGAACATCGAGCTTGCAATTGAACAACTGAAGCAACAAAAAGGCAAGTTCCATCATCGTCATCAATTTTTCAACAGTGCTATCTACAATCTACACAAACCGCACACACTATTACCACAAGAAAGAACCGAGAGAGAGAAAATTAAGTTACATTACAGTGGTGTACTGCGAGCACTATAACGTTTTGTTACCAACTGTAAAACTATCAAGCAGAGGATTATTGTATCATTAAAAGCCGTGTGTCAAGACTAGTTGAAAACGAAAGCCATAAAGCCAGCTTCTTCCTTTTTCTTAAGCCACACATATGGTTAAAAAGTTTCTTCTTTTTTACGCTCCTACGACATAACCTACAAAATTTGATCTCACCTCACACAAAATTTATTATAATCAACACCCACTTTTATTGCGACAAACCGCCAACCAAGCAACACCAACATAATTTCTGTGCGGAAATCTTTAATGAAATTCTATATTATATAACAAAGTAATTATCCGAAAAATTAACATAAACGTTTTTGTGGATTGACCGTACTACGACTACATGAAATTTTATGTGAATTATTCATTACATCTCTTTGAACGACGGTGACACATATATTTTATGTTTGAGCCTTTGAAAACTCGGCAAGTTTAAAATACGCAATTGCAACGAAACGAACAAAAGCAGTCAAGGAGAAAGCAGAGAGTAAAGAAGCCAAAAAGTGATATACAACACAAAGAGACCATACGCTATAGTGTGGTGTGAAGTAAAGAGAACGTGTGAAGAAAAGTATCTCGAATCTACGCTACGCTGGATCGGATATCAGGATTCCAAGTGTTCTCTCACTACTGACGTAAGTCTTTCAGTAGGTTTTTTCCACCATACGTTCCGTTATCTTTTTTTGTGTGCTGAATTCCTTTATGCCAATTCATTTCACAGTTTCGTTGTCTCTGAGTTTTTTTATATTACTGAAAATGCCGTATAATTCATAATTTCATGGAATTTGACACTTTATCAAACACTAACTGGAATTCTATCTAGAGCCATAAGAACAGGCTCTTTAATAAATTTGGATTGTGGCAGAAACACAATATAGTAGTAATATTTTAGTGATATTAACATAAGCCGAGGAAAAAATATGGCTTCAAGTTCTTTGTTTATAAGCCCCGCATCTGCGTTGTAGTTTCTTTGTAGGATTTGTGAATGTCACAAGTCACAATAATATCAGACAGCATAATAATATATTATGATGAGCATGTGTGATAGTCATGATCATTAACGGTGCACTTGATTATTTTGAGATAAATGGTTTTGCCCTTTTTGCAATGATTTGGCAATAACATTTTGCAGGTAACTACAATTGCGTCTAGTGCTTGGTATTAAATATTTTACGCTGCTACGTAAAACATATATAATATTTTTATATTGTAAACGCGCAATTACCATAATAATGAATCAGCTTCATGTGACGACGATGACATTTGACTTGGACGGATGTCGTTTGCGTGCTAGTATTCTGTCTACCATGTGCCATTTTGTATTTTGGTGCTCTCTGCGCCATGATTCCTGATGCGACTTAGTTATTGCTGTACATATGCAACAGTGATATTATGCACTCTAGACATGACACTGATTTATTATTGCGAAAAGAAACATCTTTGACATAAGTGCGCATTTTCCTACTCCTTAATTTTTTGCGGCAATTATTGCTCATTACTCTAATTTAATTATAGTACCATTAGTTATAACTATTATTTACTCAATATAGTACTGGGTTGATACTTGATAGCAGGTATTATATACTTGTAGGTACTTACGACAAGACGATTGAACAAAACATATTGATGATTCTCATCATGAGAACGAGAATAAATTACTATAAAAATACCAAGGCTGGACTGGCTGTGTCTTTTGCACTGCCGTTATAATTATGATGCTCTAGGTAATTTTCCATTTTCAGTTACTTTCCAACAACAACGGAGAGATGATAGTTATTATTAATGTTTACTAGTAGCTATTATCATTATAATAGCACTAGTTACTTGGTTGTAATTAAATAAAACGCTCTGTGTGGTATTGGAAAAGCTTTAAGCATTTAGCAGTAGCATTGTAACTGGTTGTTTACAAGACATTATTGACAAGCATACTCGTATTCAATTTCAAGCCAAAGCCACCTACGAACTTTGAACAACCGAGGCTATTTTTTTTATCAATTTCATGCTTCATTATCGTTTGCGTTCATCCATTTTTCCTACAGTTTACATAGTTCTTACTGTGCGTAAATAACGACCGTTACATATTCGACTTTTAAAAAAGTACTAAGAAAACATTAATTACAATAAGAGAGCGTCGTATTGAAAAACGTACATACCTACACCAAACAATACACATACACGGTTGACATCATTATTAGTCATTTTATGCTTGCTGTATAGGTTTTTGTATGCATCGGCTTTCAAGGAGAGAAATGAAAGAAAATCCATTGATGTACATACACATTGCAAAGACAATGCGTATGTGTAAAAAGCATAAAACATCAATAGGCAACGGTTAACATTGGGGATTTAAAAAGGACAAAAGATAGAAATTTTAAAGCTTCTAAAACGAAAGCACATTCAACATTCATCCGCAAAAGAGAAGGACGAATACCCATTTCTTTAAATTCATGTGGCATTTCCAAAAGTGCAGGTAGTGTGCATGCATTATCAGCAATGCATCACTAAAATCATGCACAAGGCTTCTTGTCCTAATCACAGGATCAATTAGAATCTGCTCCTAAAAATAAACAGGGCAACTTTAAAACAAAAGGGCTTTGGTGTGAATACAAGTCTAGAGAGACTGGCAATACCGTACACTTTAGCTTGTGTCCATTTTTGCCTTGGAATTTGAAAGATGGATTGCGATAACGGTGAAATGGGTGGTCGAGTGGTCGGTTTTTATGCCTCCAACAACAATCATTATGCACTGTCAGCATGTAAATGGATATGGTGTCATAACAGAAGAAGTAAAAGTAAAAGGTTTTCTGCTGCACTGCACACTGCAGTTTTGTCACTGATTATGTAGACGAAAAAAAGTTACAAAACGAACCATGACTTGTGATGGTCATCATCTTTGACAAATGAATGGGAGCTCTGTTCAAACTCTGAAGGAGGCAGAGCTCCTTCAGCAGCACTTGCAACGGTATATACCCTTTTATAGGTTAATTACGATGAGATGAGAACTCCATACATCTTTGAATGCACTTTTTGTTTTTATTTTCTATTTTCAAATACGAACCACGACCACTACTAATATAGTCTTTTCAATCACTTTTATTTCTTGAGCCGAACAAATAAAGTCAAGAGCGAACCTATAAAAATAAACTTGTCAAAAAGTCAAACGTGTATATAAGCGTGTGGAGAGTGTGTGTTGCGGCAGAGTAGGCGTTAAAAAATTTGCATGCGTTTGCCATTCATTATCCATTCATTCGAAAAAATATATTATAAGTACATTTTGATTCATTACCAAATCTTTTTATCATTTTCTGTTATTTGTTCTGGCTTGCGTGATATTATTATTAGTACGTTGAGATGACTGTATTGATTGGATAATACTTTTTTGTATTCCTTTGCCAAAATAAATTTGTAGTTGGCCACTTATCTTATTATCTTGCCCCTTTGTGCTTTTTTATTATTGGCTAACTAAACTTGAAATGTTTGCTTATGTGCAGTAAAGTAAATATTGTAAATTCATTAGTGTAACATGAGACGCCTTCACGCATCACCAGTGACAGAAGTTTTTTTTCTTGCAACTTGCTTTACGATTTACAACGGAGCATACATATCAGCACAAGAGTTTTTGGTAGTTTAGTGACATTGTTGACTTTGGTTTGTTGCTCCAAAGAGCTATGCGTCACTATCGCCGTGAGACTTTTAATCTTTTCATGGCTTTTATGACTTCACGTACATTTGAGAAGTTGAAAATAATATGAGAAATGCTTATCTTATGCAAGCCGTATCAGTAATAGTAGTAGTGGCGATTACAAGAATTTTTGTCTTTGTCCCTTACCAATTTTATTATAGAACATTACCATGTTTCTTTTTCAATGTTCCTCTTTTCCTCAACATGACAAAAGTCAAAGTCACACAAAATCCGTTCGTTTGCCTTAGATTTTTGGTTCACCCACTGCATTGATACTACTGTGGAAAAACTTGTGTGCTTGACTTTGTTCAATTAATATGCACATAAGAACATGTCTTGTTTAAGGAGACCAAGAGGACATTTATTACTCAAGAGAAGTGACTGTTCTCTTGCTAGTCCCCAAATATTTGCAGTTCGGAAATGAGGGTATATCACTGAAATCATATCAGATTACATATTTTACAGATGGATAGTGATTGTGATATGTGGTTGGGCTACTAATAGTTAAAGTTACTATTATAAGTAGTCGCCAGCAAGAAATAGCATCAACAACAAGAGCAAAAAAGTATTATTATCAACTTTATTGGTAAACAAAATTATAAATAGCAGAACTTTTTGTCGCTCTCTGCTACTGCCACACGGCTTCTTGTACTACAGTTTTGTAGTACGATTAAACGAAAGGGCTAAAGCATTTTGGTACAAAGAACAGAAGTTGGATTCATAACTGAAGCATATATGAACCAAGTACGATGATGCCAGAAACAGAAAGATTGGTTGTTTTTGTTGTTTGCAAGAGAACAGGATGATATGCAAGGTTTTTCTTGGCTATTTGTATGTACGTAGTCGCATAATATTATCTCGTATTGAATATTGAATAAATCATTTTTGGCTTTTTGGATGGATATTTTGGTTCGACATCGACATTATTGACGGTAACACAAACAAAGCCTGAACAGGAGACATTCACACAGAACAATCTGAATAATTTGTAACATGGAGCATGTATAGAAATGCATTGGTAAGCTCAGAAAACAGGCACAGCACACAACTGTATGGAAAGATAACTATGAAATATGAATGGCATAACCTTGAGCCTTTCTGAGGGCTATTACGACAAGCGACATCAACGACAAAAGGCTAGCTGGTGTGCATGTAAAATTATTGCAGGAGGCAGACAACAGCATGTAGCAGTAGTAAATACCATTTTACTTAACAAATTCAGGTAGTAGAGCAGTACCTAAAATAAAAAGTCGTTTTTGTGTTTGTGGAGGCTGTCTCTAATAAATAGCAGCGTAATAAAAATAAAAATGTGTTAGATTGGACCCTTGCCACAGGCAGTTGAAGTGGTAAGTAGCAAATGGCAGTGATTCTTAAAGAAAAAAATCTGCAAAAAGAAATGGATGGAGAGCAAGAGCAAAAGTTAAAGGACATCAGTTTATGGGTTAATTTGCACTTTTCCAATTGCGCAAAAATGCAGTAAAAAGTTTCAAACTGAACCTGAACTTTTTTTATGAACCACGCTACTACATTCAAGTAAACAAGCAATCCAGCAATGAGTTCGAACTTTGTAACAAATGACATTCTTTGAAATTTAGGTCATTCATACCGAGTTAAAACGGTGAACAATATAGTGGATTTATGGGGTTTAAACAAAAGTGGCATAATAATAAAAAACCGTTTTATGGGTTAGTTTGTACTTGATGACTGCAGATAGTGCCGAATTTTCGGGATGCTTGGATAAGTTTATGCTCTTTACTTGGTATGTTAGCAAAAGCATCGGAAATCTATAATTTGCACTAGAATGCCAATACGAAAATACCTAGTTAACTTTAGTTTCATGATTTCTTCAAATATAACTCTATTGCTAGATAAACATACATGAACAAACTAGGATTTATTTTTAGCAAATGTGCGTAAAACCAACTGTTTTTAAAATAAATATTTACCGCAGAATTGGGAACTACCTAACTGGAAAATCATACATTTTTCTACTTTCTTGCAAAACAAGTCCCAAGTAATCAGTGAGTGACTTGTTAAAAAGGGTTTGATGTCACAACATTGGTATTTTGTATATTTATTATTGGAAAAAGAAAAATAGAGAAAATTTTCCAATCATGCAAGAGCTGACTTCATTTTCATGATTTTTCTCGCTTATCAACTTTTTAAGCATAAAATAGCATAAAATACCTATACAAATTAACTACTCTTGTGGCTTATTATAGAGCTTATTAATTTGAAATGGAACATGCAAAATTGTCATGTAAAAGAGTGTACAGTGTGGGTGTCGTTGCTGGTTTGGTGGTTTATGATAATGATTGGTTTAAAAAATATCAATACGAAACACACACTAAAGTACAAGTACTTACTTGGTACATTAGGCTTTTCCCAGAAACAAGTCGGCTCGCAGCGCATAGTAACTCGATCCAACGTTCGCTCTTCTGCTCAGTGTTCTCATTTTACATGAAATGTTTGTGTAATTCAGCGAATAACTGGCAAGCCAGCAAAGCTGATAAAACAAAAAATAATTTGGAACGTGTGGTGTACAACGTAGGAAAACGAATCATGACAAAACGTATGAAGTAATAACAACGAATTTTATGACGTTTTAATATTTAATTTAATTTCTGCATTATAAGCTCTCACAAAATGCTAGACAGTATGACATTTTAATTGCCCATCTCACTGGAATTTAGAAAAGCGAGAGTGCATGCGCGCAAAAACGTCAGCGAGTTTTTATAGTTTGCACTTTACAGTAAAAAGCATTTCGCGTGGGTAGTTGTCTGATTGATGATGGGTTCTCAGCAGCACTCTCTGTTTCACACCTGCTGCTCATTATCCTTCTTCACTGGTCATTACCAGTTAAAAACTGACCATTAATTAATCAATTAAACATGTATAATATTAATTACTAGTTTTTGCGGTTCTGTTTGTCTAGTACTCTAACAAAAGTTCAACGTGGATCTGGCAACTGTCATAAAAGTTGACGTTTTAAAGTCTTTATTCAAACAATTGTTCAATTTTGGCATAATTGAATAGGAGGTTTTATTGCATCGCGTGTGCTTCTGTTTTTTCAATTGTTTGATACTGTTTTGCTGTTTGTATTGCTCAATTTTTCAAACAATTCCAAACCTCTGCTGGGGGAATGCTTGATTAAGCTATTATCGCCATTATAGCAAGTAGTGTAATTTGAGAAAATCATGCAGAAACAGTGCAGTAGTAAAGAACAATAATCAGTTATCACGCTCAAGTGGAAATAAATTGCGAGTGCATAGCCGGTCGGTGTAAAAGACATTACTTGTTGTGGATACGACGGATTCTTGGGGTACATTGCAATTGCTTCAATTTCTTCACGTATGTATGAAAATATAATTACTATACAAAAGTACAGTATAAACTATAAATCAGGGTATAATGATAGGTTAAATATGTACATGAATCAACGCAATTGTGTAGTAATGTCTCTTTTTACTATTCATACGTGCAATTATGTTTTTTCACTAATGTGGTATTATTCTCGCGATTTGTTTTGGCATTCTCTGGGTTGACACTTGACACGTAGATGAAAAAAAAACGTAACTACTTTTTCAGCAGAGAAATAATATTTTGCCAGAATTACGTTTTTGGAATATCCGATCAATTTTCTAGCCATGATTCTTGTGAAGTTTGTTTTCTTTCTGCTGAAAATATCAAGAGTGGGAAAAAAAGGAAATTATTTTAGCTTAAAGTATTTGGCAATAAGGTGACTATGAAAATATCCGTATCCTTCCAATTTTTCATGGTTTTGTGAGGTGGGCTGTCAAAATCGGAAAGTTCATTCACAAGTTGTTTCAAACAAATCTGCACGCACGCATGCCAAATTGAGCGCACGCCAAAACTTATTGAGTTTGGCAAGGGACGCCAGAGACAATTGGGAAAAAATTGTTTTTATTTTCGGCTCAGGTTACTCCGTAGTTGTTTTTGCCATTTGCTAGCGTGTGAACTTTTTGAAAGAAGAATTATCATTATCATAAGCGTTTACGTGTGCCATAAACTGGAGCAGTGACTTTTATGATCCAAAGTCACAACTGATGTTAGGAAGCAGTTTGAAAAGTAGGTATTTATGCTCATCAGCTCGAAAATCATGTGGCTTAACTAAAAAGAGCCAAAATGACAGGAAAAGTCAATAACATGGTTTTCCAAAATAGTTTTCATGCATAATGCATACAAGTTTCATAGTTTCATTTCACTTAATGTTGCATTGTACTTTTGACAATGAACTGTGAAGTGGTGTATCTTGCAGCACACTCTTTTCTTATGAACTTTCACTTTTCATGAGGATTCAGATTTAAGCTAATTTTCTGATTTTTATTTTAATTTCCAGATAAACTATTAGAGAAATTTGCGTGGCTGCTGAACCATGTGCGATGGTAAACTTGCAAGTAAGCGAGACGTTGTCATCCTCTCCATAAAACCCAAGCGTCCGGAATTTTCCTCCAGTCAAAAGTACGTTCCCGTGTCAGAGCTACTTCAAGAATGGGACAAATTAGACGCTTACTACCGGGGTCAGCTTCTCAAGCTTACGAAAAGTTTAACGAAAACAGCCAAGAAAGACAAAGACAGCAAGCATCATCACCAGAAACATTCTCGTCATCATTCCCCAAATAACACTAAAGTCAATAATAAACATAGTAATCAGAATTCTAAATCCTCTTCTTACCCGGTCAACAATAAAAAGCACTCTTCTTCCTTGTCATCCGATCAATTTACGGAACTTTTCGGAGATGAGAACTTATTCAGTCCTGCTGCGGACACCAACAACAACAACGGTAACAATCGCCATTCTTCCCACAATCACTCTTCAGGCAAAAACAACAAGCTACTTCTTTCAAGGTCGTTAAACAGTTTGTTTGACGATGAAGAGGGATTGGACGATGAATTGTTGCCTGCTCCACCGCCTCCGTCAAGATCCAGGTCTATATCCAATTCGCGTAAAAACTCCTTGTCAAGTGTAAACGGTAATTTGGTGGTGTCTATCCCCGTCTTATCGGTACAACAACCACGTGATAACTATAATAGTAGTAACAAAAACAATAAACGCTTGTCAAAATACTTTTCCGACGAAGACGAGAATGAAAGCAGTGGTGTGTCTGAACAAGATTCTGAGGAGGATGACGAGCCAGACAACTTTCTCAGTGTTCCCCGGGACAATTTCCAAGTGCAATATGGCCTCAAGCAGAAAACTCGTGTGGCATTGTTGGAGACTCCAGGAAGCGTTAGTCCACGCTTTATAGTGCCCATTCGAGTTGCTCCCTACAAGCCACCAACAGCTCAAGGCTTGAATGGGGTGCAAATACAAAAGATTCTCTATCACAAAAATGACAAGGTCAACTATGCAAGCCCCACCACGACAACGGCAAGAACTCCGGATAAGCCACCAGATAACTCGTTAGCTTCCCCAATGCCTGCCTCCCTGACAAAATCGGCCAAAATCTCCTCGGAAAACAACAGTCCTGTCAGCACCGTCTCTCCACGCTCCATTTCCTCTGTGTCTACTATCACGGTAACGCCTCCTTCCTCACACTCTGGTGACAACAATAATGCCACCCCAAAATCGGCTGCCTCTCAATCTCCTCCGGATTTTGCTTCCCCAAAATCGGACCAGGGCTACAAGTCATCCTCCTCGACCTCTTCTTCCTCATCAAAGCTCTCCTCTCCGCCAATTAACTCCACTACCGGCAACCATCATTCTCGTCAGCAACAAAAACTCAAAAGACCGATCAGCTTAGCGGAAAACTACTCCTCTTCTCACTCATCCTCCTCCTCCTCTTCTTCTTCTGCGGGATATGGCAAGAAACAAAGACTTGGAAGTAGTAGCAGCATTGATTCGGTAAACTCTGAGAGGTCTCCCTCTGGATACCCCTTTACGCCCGTGACCAGCTCAAACTATGCATTCTCCTCATTATCGACCGCGTCCTCATACTCCTCTTCTACATCTTCTCTGCCTGGTGATACCTTCATGGAAAGTGATAACCATCACCATCACCCACACTCTCCGTCCCGTAGCCGCCACAGTTCTACTTCCTCCACGACATCCTCCTCCTCACGGTTCAATGCAACAACGGACAATGCAACGGAAACTAGCAGTAATACGAAATCCTCAGTGTCAAGTGGTTCACCACCTGCCAGTCGTGACAGCAAACATAAATTAAATATAATTAACAAAAACCCTTCATTTGTCAAGCCACCCTCGTCATCATCTTCATCATCGTCGTCTGGTGATCATTCAGTATTCCTTGCTCCTGCAGCAGTTAGTATTACCGACAGGATAATTAAAAAGGCTTCACGACCGCAACCCGAACTAATCGAGCGGCAGCGAAGGAGAAGGATGGAAAGCAATCAGCGCAAATCCTACGCGATGAAAATGGGGGACGAGCATGAAGAGAAGGAATCCATTGACCTGTCTATGAAGTCATTTGAAATGATTTGGAATGTACCACTACTTTCACCCCTTCGATCTCCATGAAATAATAACAATTATTATTATTAGTATCAAAAAAGGAAATTAATGAGAGGAAAAGATTCAAGCACTTGTTTGAAACAATCAATTTTAATTATTATTTTTACGTATTCGAATTTTTACGTTTCAAAAGCAAAAATGATAGTAGATACACACAAAAACATAAAACCGTATTTTTAGTGCGCTTAAAATATTCTACAACAAAGAAGCAAGAAGTACTTATTAGCAGCATCATAAAAAAAGAAAGTATTTTTTAGAATTTTTATTTGGCTGTCTTTCTGTTTTTACGAGATATCATAAAATGCAAATGTTCAAAAAAACAAGAAAAAAAGTATAAAAACTTAAGCTATGAATACGACAGTTTTCATGAAACTAAACCAAGAAAAAAATAGACTCAGAATTTTATTATTAAACTATATATTATAAATAAATACCTTCAACTTTATTTTAAAGGTATGCAATACCATAGGTAGTATGCTAATTATTATTGCTACTATATTATATGACAGCCTATTTTAAAATGTTGGCTTCGCTCATTTCAAAACAGAACAGGATCAGTGATTTGTGTAAATAGTTTTTAGAGTAGTTTATATATAAATACACACAAGTAGTATAGAGATTGCGTTTCGATGAAAAGTTTTAAGTAGGTTTATATACCTTTGAAATTTTACTTCAATCATTATAGAAAAGAATACACAGTTCTTTTAATACAATTTAAATATAACTGGAAACGAACCTTCGGTTACGACCCCGTCTGATTTTTAGGAACATCTTCTACATCGTTGATGGTTAGAAGAGATTACAAAAAAAGTTTAAAAGATGTGCATGATTATGCAATCTTTAATTTTAGGGAATTTTGTTGTTTCATTTATTGTTTTGCCATAAAAACATGAGCTACGTTTTATGGTAGTATTTAAAAAAATAAAAACCACAAAAAAAGTTGCAGCATTTACAAAATCAAAAAATCATTACATCGAAAGTTGTATTTTTTGGCATTTATTTTAACTTCATTAAAGCAAAATCATACTAAAATGTTATTTCGCATCAATAATCCATACAATTGACAATATCAAATTTCATAAACGATAAAGTTCTAGTCATCAAAGTACAAAATGGATCGGATTTCACTGTTTGTAAAAACAGTCCTTTCTACGATATGTACACATTATTTCTAAAGAATTTAATAAGACAAAAGTAGTCCTGTATGTTTATCACGAAACCTTCCTCAATTCACCACTCGTACGGGATATCATTGCAGTATAGAAAGCTCAAGCTCCACTTCTTGCACCTATAGTGAAAAACCCAAGAATATCGATGAAATTTGACTTGTTGACAAAAATTGGACATACCTACATTCAAAATGTGGATGCTGACAAATACATGCACTTACCCGTGATGCCTTCTCATTTTGTTCGTTGATTATACTATTCAGGTTTCTTTCAAGTCTTTGACGTAGAGCCATATTTTCCACAGTGGTCAGTTCATTTTCCTGAATTTCCCGTCGTTTTACCAGATCTTGCAATTCCTCATGTAATGATCGAAGTTCTTCTTTGAGACTGTTTCCTACAGGATGAATCAATATTGAAAGTTAAACTTTGTACTATATTAAATCCCCTACAAAGAAGAAAATTCTCATAATTGGAACATTTACTTTTAGCAATGAGTTCATAATCCGTGGATTGTTCTGATGATGGACCAGCTTTCACAGGAGAATGTTCATTGGACGAATTGCTGGATGGATGGTCAAACATGTCTTTGGAGAATGACGTAACTAGACCTGATCCAGATGGTTTAGGATCCTTATCGTTATCCTATTGTCAAATTATAACAGACCAAAACTGTAATTATTAAGCCCCAACGCACATGCTCCGCTAACATTTTATAAACCCAACCTGGACAAAGGACATGGAATCGGACATTCTGCTAAGTCTACTTTCGTCTCCTTCATCATCAATGGACATTCTACTTTCATCAAACATATCTCCAGTTTGATCTGCTTCATCCACATCAGAGTCACTCAAGGCGTCACCAAATAGCTCTACAAGCGACAATATACATAAATTATTTTTTAAAGAGAATATAATGTAAATGGTATAAATGATGAATAAATAAAATGCAATTAAATACGTACCAACTGCGATACGACTAGCACTAGGATTTTCATTAGTTTTGGAACCCTGCATAAGTACATCCTTTGAAGATCCATCCTTCACCTTGTCTTCCTCCTCATCAATTACTTCCCAACTTACATGATGCGCTTCGTAATCCATTCGAAAAAGCCTTCTCACTTCCTTTTCAATTTCTGGTTGATCCGAGTATTGCTACACACATTAAAGCCAAGCATGCTAATGTTATTTGTAAAAGTACACTAGTCATAATGTCATTCATTAATAGTTAAAAATGTACTACCTTCTTTTTCAGAGTTCGACGAAACCTCCTCTTTCGAACGTTTTTCAATGGAGGTGTAATTCCATGCGGCCAAAGATACTTTTTCTCCACCTTCACCATTCCATCCTTCTTCTTTTGCGGTTTTGGATCAACTTCCTCGGGCTCCGGTTCCTCCGTACAGATCAACATTTGGCAAATATCCGCCGTTTTATAAACCGTCTTCTTGTCGATAGTCTTGAAGGATTCAATAATGCACGGCATGTCAACAAGCTGAAACACAGAATGTAAGAGTAACTCCCATTAATTAAACACACTCATCGCAGTAAAAATACCTAGCCACAAAATGTGCCTCAATCAATCAGTTTTAGCTAATCACCTTTGCGTGCAAAACGAAATGGTCAAAGTGCAAGATTCCATGTCGCATGTCATTTTCCATTTTCAGGGACAGCCTTTCCTTCAGGTTGGGTGCGCCAGGTCTTAGTGAATCCCGAAGTAGTTTAGCCACCGCCTACAAGGTAATCCATTCAACCACAAGTACAAATTATTACTTTGAAATTCTTTAACAAAATTAACCTTTAACCTCTATCGACTTACGATTGGCAGCCGAAGAATAATTTGGCTTTCCAACTCCACGTTCGGATTGTCATCTTGCTGTTGGGTGTGCATCGACATTTTCACAGCACACAATCACCAAATTATGATTTGTGCAAACGCTTTGATGTCAATTAACTTGTTTTTAAGTTGATTAGAAGGAATGCAAGGTAATTTCAGAACAAATCAAATTTGCAAACATGAATTTCTAAAAAATCTAAAAGAAATTTCCAAATCCGTAACACGACTTCTGCGAGCGAGCACAAATTCCCGTGTGTGTACGCTCGTCGATCAGCCGGTGTGCCAAAACAATATCTGTGCTGTACAGACTGCTGAGATGAAGCAGCTTACTACCTTCTTACCTAGCAGCTAAGCTCGCGTAAGTATGCTTCGTTTGATTTATGAAATGGTCTCGGTGAATTACTGAAACCTGTTGTTACCCTTAATTGACTTACTGGACAGTCAGTCTTGAAATAATTGTTAAACTCTATTTAAGTTGGTAACTCAATAGTATTTATTTTTATTGAATAAAAGTTCATTAAATGAGATATAACAATTTGATGAATCACGCAAGCATTAACACACTTAATTATTATGTACACTTAAGCTAATAATATATTCTCTGAAGAAACGTCAGGTTTGTCGTTTTCTCTTAAGGCATCTCTTAATAATTCTTCCTTAACTACTTTGATCGCTGGGATTGGGAAAGGAATGCATTGCACGACTTCCACTGACTCGATGAGATTCGGGGTTTGTTGAGAAAACGTTGCAGTCTTTCCAGGCGTCACCGTGGACTTGATACTGTCTGGTTCATTTTTGATGAATGAGGTAAAGGTCTGGTTACTGGCTTCTTCGGACTTTGGGAGGATTCCGCTGGGAGTATTATCAGCCTTCTCATTTTGCATACTGGTACTATCTACTGTGGAGTTTTTATTGAGATTTTCCTCCAAGTTCTAAATATTATGATAAGATCAATGAAAGAAACAAAAAATAAAAATTGTTTTGATTTTTAGTCAATACTGTATGTTTATTGTCTGAAAAAGACTAAGTAGTCTCATTAAATTTCTTACAAATCTGGCAAATGGGGTAATAATTTCTAGCTCATCTGTGCCCTCGTCAGTTAAATATTCTTGAAAGCCATCCATATCTGTCGTAGCATCTCTAACACTTTTAACTACTGGGCCATCCGGCCTTTCCATTATCTCGTTTCGAATTCTTTCGTGTCCTATGGCCTGAAATTGCTGATGAATGGGACGGTCCAACGCGGGCAGTTGTGGACGCCATGCTGGTTCAATTGTCAAAAGTGGTGTAGAAATGCGGAAAGGTCCGTATATTAGAAGGACGGTTACGAAAATTGCGAATAGCAGCATAACCGGTTTCATTATCATAGGAGCACTTCCGATGAAGTTGACATAAAAGCTTCCCAATTTCCCTCCAATGTAGTCCAATGGATTGAATATAAAGAAAGCTACACAAGAGCTTATCGCCGCCATTGGGTTGACCTTCCAAAATGGATCTGTCATTGTGGTTGCGTAATGCTCACTGCAACGGTCCTTATCTGTTGACGAAAACAGTAACAGTTTTAAAACAAAGCTATTGGAAGAAGATTTGCTAAATGTTTTTTAAAAACTTACATCCGAAAATATTCACACGAAAAAAGTAGAGGAAACTATCCCATGCATGCATATTGTGATAATCACAGTCCTTCGGAGGTTCTCCGTTAGACTGGACCATATGCGCATGGATCTCTGCCTTCTTGTCCTGTGACAAAAAAGATAAGAAGATTAAACTCAAATATGATATAATTTTAGGCTACAGTTTGGATAAAAGCATTTTTTTAAACACTCACCTCGTACATATGAGCAAAACTCCAAACACAACTCAAGATGAAGATTATTAAGAACCCATAAAGCATCTGCACATGCACAGCTCGGGTATTATAGGCTTTGACAAAAAGCATTGCCATCAAAGAAAAGGTAACTGAAGAGACGAGAAAAACTATCCAGAACTGCAAAACAATGATTAAGTTTCAAATTTAGATTTCTTTGCAATCATTTATCATATTTTATATGTACTATGTCTTATGTCGAGGCTCACCTTTAAACTATAGAAAAATGGTGGAAAGTGAAAGACCTTTTCTAGCAGCCACTCTAGACGTGAAGAAGAATGCTCAACAACGTGTATAAAATTAGACATAATTTCATCTATGCGATACAAATATTTGTCAGACTGTTCTTTGGAGTTTGAGAACTTGGTGAGAGTGATATAATCATCATATTTTAATTCCGCCTGTAGATCAATCGTGATAGCCTCTCCAGGTCCAAAAACATGAGACTAGAAAATAAAATTATGTGATTATTAGGTTCCTTGAAGGAAGTCAAATTTATGGTATTTTTCAACTACTTACATTTACTCTCATTTGCCTCAAAAGTGATTTGACAATTCGTTGTAAATACTCCATTGAGCGAATACAGGATGTATCGCAAGTACCAGAATCCTCATTCTGAGTAGTCGATAATGACCTATACTCACGGGGCATTGCAGGAATCATGCCGTAGTCACTCATCTTTTTGTCAATATTTTGTTGAACACTGTGGTCATAATTTCCCATATCGGAGAAATCCAGGTAGTCCTCCGCGGACGCCAAGACTCCCGAAAGTACAAAGTTGAAAGCAAGAAAATTAACTGTGAATCAGTACAAGAATGCTTATTAGTTGATGAACCATCATAATTTTGGAAACTGATTAAAGTCGAGTTTAGACTGGCTGGAATCGGGACATGATGAACCATGAACATGAAGTTTACAAATAATATCAAACTTTTAGGGAAACGGTTAATTATATCGATCACTAAATATTTTATTAAGGATGATAACAAAAGAAAAACTGATGATTTGAAGTGAAAATATCATTTGTCATTATTTCCACACGTTGGTCTATCTAATAATTTCTGATAAGCTTTTCTCTTTGTGCCCATCAACAAGCAATCAGCATGCTCAATGGGGATCGTGTCCAAATGAATTTCTATATCCTTCATCATTTCAGTTATCATGGCGGATCTACAATTTAGAATGAAACAATGATTTCCTGATATAAACTTTCACTAAAAATATAATTATGTAGCATATATTATGAACAATTGTCACATACTTAACGGATTGCTCTGTCCACAAATTTTGCATGTCAGAGAGAACGATCTTTAATTCATGTTTTGGGTACACCCATTGAATGCCGTTATCTTCCTCTTCCGGATATCTCACATCATATAAAACCAAGGGATAATCTACAGCCATGCTGTACTGGGGCTTTCTATTAAAGGACAGATTAAAATTAAATGTGACAACATTAAATCTTCTTCAAAAGTGTTAATAATTTTTAAATGGAGAAATCGGCTCATTCCTAACCTAGGATTTTTTTCCAAGTCAAGAAGTTCCTGAATTATTTCTGGCTCCTCTAATCCTTTCCCAACCAAAATGAGTACTGCCGCAATACAACGAATTTGATGCCAAACAAATGACTGTCCGACAATAACAAGCTTGCAAAGATCTAATGGAGATACTTCCTGGTCCTTTGGAGCAACAACTTCAGTCTTTATAACACGTCTAACCGTGGTTTTGTCTTTGTCCATTTTACACAAGTTACGAAAGTCATGTTCTCCAATGAGAAAATTGGCAGCAGTTTGCATTTTCTACAATCAAAAGGAATTGGGAATCATTAACAACTAATGAGTAAGGAAGTTTTGAGCCAGATATCAAATCAGTGGGAACCTACCGACAAATTTAAATCTCCTCTTGGAAAAAAATACTTGTACGTTCTCCGATTGCAATCAAATCTTGCTGAAAAATCAGATCGCACAGGAGCCCAAGCCAGCATTCTAATCTGCTTGGGAAGAACACGGTTTAGCATGCCGCAGTAATCTAAAGTCTCCTTTCCGTCAACTACTTTACTCCGTAGGTCTAGGGATATCACTTGCTGAAAAGCGGATACACCCTTATCAGTTCTTCCACATCGATGATAGTTGGATTTAACGCGGTCTTCAATAAGTCTTGTCACAGTCAGCGCCCTGAATAGATGAGCCTCGATAGTTTCATTTGTATCCTCTTGACAGGCAAACCCTTGGTAATCCCATCCCAGATACAGAAATTTCAAAGCCACGTGTCGAGTTTCGTGCCTTGGGGAAACGTAATTCAATCACATCTTAAGCACGCACACAAAACAACATAAAACCTCTTCCAAATACCCTTATTATTGGAAACCCCAGAAATCCTTAAAAATAAATGCTTATAAACCATGCACCAATTCCTTCCAGTCTAGCATCTCTTCCAGCAACCAAATCACCACTTGTTAATGAAACTAATTAAAACTGATTATCTTACAGAGAAAAATCGAAAGGCCTAGGCTTCTTGGCCTTCCGACCATTCGAACTGGGTACGCCATCATCTTCCTCCCTTGCCCCGTCCTCGTTATCCCGCTTCCTCTTTCCTTCCAATTCCTGGAAACACTGCTTGCTGTCGGGTCGTTTTGCAATAACATGTCGCAACTGAAAAACGTGACACTCTAGCTTCCGTATCTTCTCAATTAACTCCTCCTTTGACCAAGTCTCATAATCAATCTTGCCAGGCGTTGAGGAACAAGATCTGTCCGTTACAGTGGCCGGAGGAATGTCCACCATTATTTTACACTCCGTTGTCCATTCACACCCTGTACTGTGGAATCTGGGCAAATAAAGCAGAATAGAACAAATATTAGTAAAAATAAACTTGCATCTTTATTTGTGTTGACAAAACAAACAGGAAATGAGTTTATAAGCCCATAAAAGTGTTGTTGACCACATTCTTACCTTTCCAAGAATAGACCCAATCAATCTTGTACACCTTATAACCTCCGTCCAACCTTCCCCCTTTACAAACACAACCAAATCTTATCAACAATCAACTTCCTTCTCTGGTCACCTCCAAAAAATTTGCGTCTTTACTGACCAACTTCCAAGGTAGGTATGCACAAGATATCACGCGAGGAGATGCTGGAATTTACATATAACGCGTAATACCAGAAAAAATTGCTAAAACACGTAGACAAATTGCCAGGAACAAAACAACGTCTCCGAAAAACGTTTTTCTCGTCACACTTACAAATTTAATGAACCAACGCCTGCGTCTGGCGTCGTCACCAGTGTAAAGCTACTGACGTGATATTGTCCAAACAAGTAATGACACATAAACGGAAGTCGTTTAAGATTTAGATGGTCTGGACACCTTAAAAACACCCTAAGATTGGATTAGCTAAGTTTCTGAACAGATGAATGAAGAAAATATGTACAAAAAGATGTCCAGTAAGTGTTTATGCATGTGTGAATGGTGTGTGCATGTACAAATGTCACAATGCCCCAAACCAAAATGTTTACATGATCCCGATCTCGTCATATGGCTTATGGCTTTCGATTCTGTTTCAAGTCCTATTTCGCTAGTTTTCCGGTTTTAATGGGTTTAAACGCTAATTAAGTTGACTGTTCTGGTTGTGGAGTAACTAGCGGGAGTTGAGTGGTGCCTGACCTGCGGAAGGCAGTAAGGCTTGTATTCGTGACGATGATTCCAAGAAGCCTTATCCTTGCCGAATGTCGGCGATTTCTGCATACGAGTCCTGCACTCCAGAGGATCAAATCCCTGAAAAAGCCCTGGGTCACTGCGAACATTGAGAGCCACGAGTTTCACAAGATTATCAAGTTTGTACGACCCGACGAGCTAAGGCCTTGGGATCCCAGAATTTCGTGTGACTTGAAACCGATGGATCCTATTGACCCGAGCTGGTTGAAATTTGAGTACCGACCTTTCGCAGACTTGATTCAGGAGTAAGTTTCAGTTGATTAAGACGATGAAGTATTAGTAAGAGTTTAGGTGGTGATATTTTAAAAGTTTTGATTTTGTTCATGTTTTTAGGCTTCCGGAGGAACAGCGTAAACTTTTTACTGTGGAGTTTGCATCCCGGGCCGCTGGCACCAAGATAATCTTGCAGGACGCGGTGGCTCAAACAAGGCGTCATAAGTATGACACTACTAGTCTAGATTTTAAAGGTAGGCTGTGTTCATATGCTGATAACCTTTGTTTTAGATCCTTAATGATACAAAATAGATTAGTAAATGGGGTTTGTTGTGTTTTACAGTGACGTGGGGCACGTGGAAAATTCGAAACATGCAAGACTTGTTCAGGAGATATCCAGAAATGACCAGGATAGGAGGTTTACGAAATATGGTTAAAGAACTGGTTGAGAAACGGAAGAAATGGTTGAATCAAATGAGGCACCGGGACTACAAGCGATTTGAGTGGATTATTGAGAAAATGGGTGTCATTTACAAGCTGAAACCAGTGTAAGTTGGTTTTACCGATAGTACTCATGGTCTAAAAGGTAATCAATAATTGTTTTTAATGTCAATATTTAATTTGACTATAAATAGTCACGCCCGAATCGAAAGGAAGGCATCTCTTAACGTTTTGGTTGCGATGTATTGTAATGAATTGCGAGACAAAAAGATGGCTGAATATAAGGATCAGTTGGAACAAGAGAAAGTTCCCTTCTTGAAGCAAAAGTTGGAAACGTTACAACAAATAAGAGTCGATGAAGAATCAGTGGGACTTCAAAGCTCTGTTGATGACGATATCAAAGAAACGAGGCAGCTTTTGCTGCAACTGGATAAGCAGGAGCCAATGACAATTAATCCAACTAACATTAGTAGTCCGAATGAATCAGCGATTAGTAGTTCATAAACACTTTTGTATTTATTTATAGAATAGACAAGAAAGAAACGTTTACATGCTGTCGAATAAAGTTACAAAAATCGAAAACAGGGTTTTGTGTGGATTTCAGCTTCCATCAATTTCCGTTTGGTTTCTTAAATCGACGCTTATCCTACCACCACTGTCATGCCGCGTCCATAATACGGTCTTGCAGGACCATAGAAGCCATATCCTCCATAAGGTGGCCTATAAGGTCTTCCCCATCCGCGCCCATATCCCCCACCGTATTGACCACCCCAGCCGCCCCCTCCATAACCATAACGTTGAGCTGAGCTAGGAATAACTTCCATCATTGTGATGAGGAACACCAAAACAACCGTTAGAATCAATACCTGTGACTAGTGAAACAAAAAAATAGTTGATTATTATCGTTTTGTTTATTTAAATTGGTGCACGAAAGGTTTGCCCAACAATGATTTACTTTTGAGATTCCCATTGTGGTCGAGATTTGTTTTTTGTTTGGACTCTTGTCTTTAGTTTCTATTCCAGCTTAACAGCTCAGCAACATGAGGGTGCAAGCAAACTGAATGTGTTTCTGATAAGCAGTCTTTAGTGCCAGTTCTTTAAATACACCCATTTTGCAGAATCATTTCGGTATACAGGAATTTCCATTCGGTTGTAAGCAAAACTGTTAAGTACTTGTGATTTTGCTTATAAATGAAATGGATAAAGTTCAATATAGAGTAATAAGTTATTTGTTGTATTCTAAGAATTCTTTTTAATAACGCTGTTTCGGAGTACATTCCAGCAAATATGCTAATTTAAAACACTGAAGATGTGTTTAGGCGTAGAAAGTTTTTTGTTTTTCGGTAGGAATTGATTGTTCTAAATGCTCACAAATTAATGCTAATTTTTTCAAATATTTTCCGGATGATTCATTCAAAGTCTCAACGTTCATTTATGTGATGAATCATCAAAAGCCAACTATCTGTACGTATTTCTTCCTAAAAAAGTATCCCTGCCATTGGTAATCGCATGAATGGAAATATATATTATGCTAGCTAGCTACTGTAAACCATAAAAGTAAACCAAAAGTCCAAGCATTGTGTTATCTTCATCTAACGTCAGGTATTTGCAAGTAATAAACGTAAGCAAGACAAGTTTCCAGGTTTTGTGTTTGTATAATTTATCAACGTCTAATTCAATTATCACAATAGCTGCAAAATCCAAATTTTCTTTGTTTAAGATACCAAAATAGACAACTGCTTATAGATCATTTAGTGTTGATTTTCATTCATTCAAAATCTATTACTTCGTCCACAGGCAGTCATTTCGCATTTGAAACTAAAATTGAATGAATGTGGTTAATGGTAAGTATTTTTACCAGTCAACCACAGTTCTGAATAAAGTTTGTATGCAGAAATGTATGTAAAGTTAGAAATTAGTTAATCGATATAGCATTCAATTAATGATCTTCGGATTCATGTTGCAATTGACATGTAATGAACAACGATTTTTTCATGAGCTTTATTTTATTTTTTGTTTCCAAATAGTAATAACAAGAAAAGTAGTTTAAAATTAAGTGGTACACACACAGATTTTAAATCTCCGAGACGTTGGTTTTCTTTGGGCTAAAATATCACCGTATTCAACTTCTTCGATGTTACAATGAGAAAAATGCAATCTAAGTCAGGATGTTGAACTTAAAATACATGAACAATGCATATAATATTTCCCGTGATTTTCTGTTTTAAGAAATCTTACAAAAATCTTGAAGTCTATGGTTCTCTAAAACCTAATGTATCTTAACATTTTTCCAAGTTTAAAAGTACTCTGGCTGAACTGGGAATCTCCTGTACCGCTCATAGGGATACAATGGAGCATACATCAATTGGTTTACCAAATCCGAGGATGTAATGGGGTATGGACGATATGGAATAGTAGGCCGATAATTCAAAACGTATGGTGAAGCTGATTGTCTGGTTGAATAGTAACTGTTGTCGTTACTCCTTGAATAGTATGGGCTGCCATAAGAAGAAAAGCCATAATTAAGGTTTTCTGCAGGACTTCCATAAGAGTATGACGGTTCTTCGGACGAAGTGGCAGTCAAAATGCTGTTCAATGCTTCAATGGGAATGGCCGTTGACGTGGATGGGTAAACTACGCTTTGTCTTTGTGGCCGCGGACGCTGGTAATATCCATAATCATTATTGAATCCCCCTGTGGGTGACGAACGTGTGAACGGATCATAATTATAATTAGTATTGTAATTGTTATTATAATCAGGAGTGTAAATGTTGTTGTTGTTATTGTAATAGCCATTGCTTCCAGTGCGACTACCACTGCCAAAATTGCCTGCACCACGGTTTTCATTATAGTATTTATTTGGCCAGTATGAATCTGGTGAAATGTAGATTGGCCGGGAAGGAGGAGGTGTTAGCGTTGTGGTGGTAGTGGTGGTGCTTGGTGTGCTGCTCAGAGCGTGTAGCAAAGATGACATCAGCAATCTACGCTGGAGAATTGATGCCTGATTGGAAGTTTGGCTGTAATATGGATTGAGTGGAAACTGTTGTTGTTGCTGATGCTGCTGCGCAGTTGCGAGATTGCTGTAGTCAGAAAAGTATTGATCCATTGGGTTAGGACGAACGTTGATGGAGTTTGGAATAGGGGGCAATGGCGATGAGGAGGGAGGATATGGCAGTAGAGGAGAGGATTCTGGGGAATAGTCCTGGTAGTCTTGAATCTCGGGAATGTTGGGTCGCGGATATAGAATAGTGGGTCCCCTGGTGCTAAAAATGTCGTCAGTGGGTTCTTCTGGAATTGGGGCTGGGGATGAGGGATTCAAGTCACCGTTGCTGTCCTCAGGAGCTTCGGAAAGTGGAATGAAAGGATCCGTAACTCTAAGATTTTCCTGAGTAGTGTCGGCCTTTTCATCATCTTCTGTGCTATCGTCCATGCGCTCTGCAGTTGTGGTTGTTTCTGCTCCTTGAGTACTTGCATCGTTTTCAGGGGTTGTGGATGAGTTTTCATTATTGTCATTATTTGTAGTAGTTTCCGTTTCCAAAGAATGACGTTTAGCCTTCTGAAGGAGATCTTTTAGCCTTTCCAGAAGAGGATTTGTCGTGGTTTGGGGCAATTCGAGATACCTGTCATCATTCGTGGTGGTAGGTTGAGGATACAGGTGCCAGAGACTGTCTTGTTCTCCGTCCTGTTTTGGTGGTACCATGTATGACAGAGGCACTGGTGGAAGTTCCTGAAGATCTGGAACAGGTCTGCCTGTAATAATTTCCGTTGTCGATATATCGTCCCTAGTCTGTTCGGTTTGTTCCTGTTGTTCTTGCTGCTCCTTTTTCAGCATTTTTGCCTTCTCCGTCATCATTTCCTCAGGTGGAAAGAAACTAATGGGTTTAGTATCATCTCGTCCCAATAACTGTTGCTTTTCCTCCCTCGGGGGTAACAATGGAATAATTTCATATGTCAGTGGAATTTTACCCAGTTGAATGTGCATAATTCTTGAACGTTCCGTAGTTCCTTGTTCATCAGAAGGCACAGTGTCTTGAGAGGTTTCCTCCTCATCCGACGAGCTTTGTGTGGTGGAGCCTCCAGAGGTGGAGTCATCTTGTTCGGATTCTGAGGCAGCAGTGGTTGTAGGCACAGTGTTGGGGTAAATTCTGTACTTGAACTGATCTGGATCCTCTTGGTCGGATTTTGATAGTGTGTTGACTTTGTGCGTTCCTGGAGGAATTAGTGATAAGAAACGCGGTCTTTGTTGCTCTTCTGTAATTTGATCTTCTGCGGAGGATGGAAGCGTAGTTGTAGTCGCATCCTGAGAGGAAGGTTTGACTGTAGTTGTGGTTTGAAGCAAAGTCATTGAGTCTTCATCGTCCCAGTCGCCCTTTTTTGCGGGTGGTGACTTACTGCTATCCACAATGGCAGAGTGGACATACCCTGTCACCTTTGAAAGTAATTAGATATAACAAATTATCAACAGTTTTACGTATGATTAATGCAGAGTTATCGGGTTTTAGAAACTCGGTTATGTACATACCAATAATATGACCAGAATGGTCTTCATAATTAAAACTTCATAAAACGCGTCGTCGGAAATGTGTACTGGAGCTCCTTTCAAGCGAATCCACTTTCCTCTACTGATAATCAAATCTTGATTGTTGCGTATTAGTAATGCTGCCGATTATTACAAACCTGCTATACCTACATGCACTTTTTGCACTCTTTTCCAGAACCGCGTCCTGTTCCGAAGCAGCGCAACAATAGAATTTGTATGTATTCATGCAATTGATGATGCACCCAAGTAAACGCTTAAACGTTCTATACTAAAAATGCCTATATGTAATATGAAAAAGTTACATAATGTAAGCCTGCTGCCACTGCACAGGTATATCTTGGCTTCTTTTCACTGAGTAGTTCGCAAGTACCTTCAAAAGCAACTTCTTGTAAGGAACTGGTTCAGCGAAATCCTCACTAGCAAAAAATCCCGTGGGCATGCATGCCCAAGTCTAAAGTTGTACTTTACACTCTCACAGGCGAACAAAGCTTTGATAATGATTTAGGAAAATCCTGGGCTCAATTCATTTAGAACCCAGTAGACATCTTGTGATGATGCTGGTGATGACGAAGATGACCACACTTGAGCAGTTTGGACATATAATCATATTGCATGGATGGACACGGACACTACTGCGTAAACTAATTTTTCTTCCAGAGACGCTTACTTATTTGGAGCTCTCTGTCTATCCTTTTATCTTGTTGTTTTCAAAGTCACGGCAAAGACAAACAGTTTGGGATACTAAGAATATAAAAAAACCTGTGCAATAATAAAATATCCTAAAACCTGGGAATATGGAATAAAACTATGAACCATCTTCTCTCATTTGTCTCTAATATTTTTGTAATACAATCGTTTTCGTGCTGTTTTACATGCAAAAAACAGTTTATCTAGCTGGAGCTAGTTTGTAGTTTAAAGAATCTGTTTCATACTATTGTACAAAATGTTGAATTTTTCAAGGATCTTCTCCGTGTATCAATTCATTTAGCAAGTCATAAACAAAAAAAAGAAGAGTTTAGTGTTTTGGTAATTTGGAATGTATATTGAACTTATTTCTCATGCAATGCTACTGCAAAGGCAAAGTTAATTTTTTGCAAAAATATTTTAACATTCAATTCAAGACATCATCAACACCACACCAAAAACCAAGATGTCAGCGGTGGGGAAAAAATTAGCAAATTTTTAGTGTGTGATGTTTGTTTGAATAAACAATTTCGCATGGTGTACTGACATTTTTGGGAGTAGCAGGCAAAAACATAAATAATGAAGATGAGCATGCATACGTCTTTAACTTACGTGCTAATGGACTCATCATAATATTTATCATTTATATGCAATGTGTATTGTTATGCACTGCCATTATCATCATCTTCTTAAAATCCCATTTTACTGAATGAACTTTACTAAAAATGAAGGTGCAGGCTCTATTAAAATCATAAAGTGTCCAGATTTCTAGCCTCTGCCTAGAAGTGATGATGGCAAAGCCATGTAACGACCGCCGGTGATGATGATGACGAAAATGACCACGACGACCACGCTCGAGATGAATGCTATATTTAGGTAGGCACGCAGGTAATAGGCATTGTCCATAAATCCACGTTGACTAGAGAGGAGGACAGCTACGTTTACTCTTGCTGCTCTGTTGCTAGCTGAAAACTGCCAAAAGGTGGACACTTTACTAAAATCTTAATTTGAGAGCTTTAAACATGTTAGAATTTCTTGAGAATCTGAGACCAAGCCAAGAAGCAATGAGATGAGAAAGACGAAGATGAGTCAAACCCAAAACAAAAATGTGCAATGAAGATGGTAATGATCTTGAGCACGGTTGTTAGGTACCAAATGGTTTTTTGGAAATTGTT
>CM056168.1:9219560-9264716 GCA_029691765.1 Entomobrya proxima
GCTTGGTGTGCTGCTCAGAGCGTGTAGCAAAGATGACATCAGCAATCTACGCTGGAGAATTGATGCCTGATTGGAAGTTTGGCTGTAATATGGATTGAGTGGAAACTGTTGTTGTTGCTGATGCTGCTGCGCAGTTGCGAGATTGCTGTAGTCAGAAAAGTATTGATCCATTGGGTTAGGACGAACGTTAATGGAGTTTGGAATAGGGGGCAATGGCGATGAGGAGGGAGGATATGGCAGCAGAGGAGAGGATTCTGGGGAGTAGTCCTGGTAGTCTTGAATCTCGGGGATGTTGGGTCGCGGATATAGAATGGTGGGTCCCCTGGTGCTAAAAATGTCATCCGTGGGTTCTTCTGGAATTGGAGCTGGGGATGAGGGATTCAAGTCACCGTTGCTG
This sequence comes from Entomobrya proxima, assembly GCA_029691765.1. Taxonomy (NCBI): domain Eukaryota; kingdom Metazoa; phylum Arthropoda; class Collembola; order Entomobryomorpha; family Entomobryidae; genus Entomobrya; species Entomobrya proxima. The sequence goes on from CM056168.1 coordinate 9,219,958, forward strand.
TCCTCAGGAGCTTCAGAAAGTGGAATGAAAGGATCCGTAACTCTAAGATTTTCTTGAGTAGTGTCGGCCTTGTCATCATCTTCTGTGCTATCGTCTATGCGCTCTGCCGTCGTGGTTTCTGCCCCTTGAGTACTTGCATCGTTTTCAGGGGTTGTGGATGAGCTTTCATTGTCATTATTTGTAGTAGTTTCCATTTCCAAAGAATGACGTTTAGCCTTCTGAAGGAGATCTTTCAGCCTTTCCAGAAGAGGATTTGTCGTGGTTTGGGGCAATTCGAGATACCTGTCATCATTCGTGGTGGTAGGTTGAGGATACAGGTGCCAGAGACTGTCTTGTTCTCCGTCCTGTTTTGGTGGTACCATGTATGACAGAGGCACTGGTGGAAGTTCCTGAAGATCTGGAACAGGTCTGCCTGTAATAATTTCCGTTGTCGATACATCGTCCCTAGTTTGTTCGGTTTGTTCCTGTTGTTCTTGCTGCTCCTTTTTCAGCATTTTTACCTTTTCCGTCATCATTTCCTCAGGTGGAAAGAAACTAATGGGTTTAGTATCTTCTCGTCCCAATAACTGTTGCTTCTCCTCCCTCGGGGGTAACAATGGAATAATTTCATATGTCAGTGGAATTTTACCCAGTTGAATGTGCATGATTCTTGAACGTTCTGTAGTTCCTTGCTCATCTGACAACACAGAGTCTTGAGAGGTTTCCTCCTCATCCGACGAGCTTTGTGTGGTGGAGCTTCCCGAGGTGGAGTCATCTTGTTCTGATTCGGAGGCAGCAGTAGTTGTAGGAACAGTGTTGGGGTAAATTCTGTACTTGAATTGATCTGGATCCTCTTGGTCGGATTTGGACTGTGTGTTGACTTTGTGCGTTCCTGGAGGAATCAGTGATAAGAAACGCGGTCTTTGTTGCTCTTCTGTAATTTGATCTTCTGCGGAGGATGGAAGCGTGGTTGTAGTCGCATCCTGAGAGGAAGGTTTGACTGTAGTTGTGGTTTGAAGCAAAGTCATTGAGTCTTCATCGTCCCAGTCGCCCTTTTTTGCGGGTGGTGACTTACTGCTATCCACAATGGCAGAGTGGACATACCCTGTCACCTTTGAAAGTAATTAAATATAACAAATTATCAACAGTTTTACGTATGATTAATGTAGAGTAATCGGGTTTTAGAAACTCGGTTATGTACATACCAACAATATGACCAGAACGGTCTTCATAATTAAAACTTCATAAAACGCGTCGTCGGAAATGTGTACTGGAGCTCCTTTCAAGCGAATCCACTTTCCTCTACTGATAATCAAATCTTGATTGTTGCGTATTAGTAATGCTGCCGATTATTACAAACCTACTATACCTACATGCACTTTTTGCACTCTTTTCCAGAACCGCGTCCTGTTCCGAAGCAGCGCAACAATAGAATTTGTGTGTATTCATGCAATTGATGATGCACCCAAGTAAACGCTTAAACGTTTTATACTAAAAATGCCTATACGTAATATGAAAAGTTACATAATATAAATCTGCTGCCACTGCACAGGTATATCTTGGCTTCTTTTCACTGAGTAGTTCGCAAGTACCTTCAAAAGCAACTTCTTGTAAGGAACTGGTTCAGCGAAATCCTCACTAGCAAAAAATCCCGTGGGCATGCATGCCCATTTCTAAAGTTGTACTTTACACTCTCACAGGCGAACAAAGCTTTGATAATGATTTAGGAAAATCCTGGGCTCAATTCATTTAGAACCCAGTAGACATCTTGTGATGATGCTGGTGATGACGAAGATGACCACACTTGAGCAGTTTGGACATATAATCATATTGCATGGATGGACACGGACACTACTGCGTAAACTAATTTTTCTTCCAGAGACGCTTACTTATTTGGAGCTCTCTGTCTATCCTTTTATCTTGTTGTTTTCAAAGTCACGGCAAAGACAAACAGTTTGGGATACTAAGAATATAAAAAAACCTGTGCAATAATAAAATATCCTAAAACCTGGGAATATGGAATAAAACTATGAACCATCTTCTCTCATTTGTCTCTAATATTTTTGTAATACAATCGTTTTCGTGCTGTTTTACATGCAAAAAACAGTTTATCTAGCTGGAGCTAGTTTGTAGTTTAAAGAATCTCTGTTTCATACTTGTACAAAATGTTGAATTTTTCAAGGATCTTCTCCGTGTATCAATTCATTTAGCAAGTCATAAACAAAAAAAAGAAGAGTTTAGTGTTTTGGTAATTTGGAATGTATATTGAACTTATTTCTCATGCAATGCTACTGCAAAGGCAAAGGTAATGTTTTGCAAAAATATTTTAACATTCAATTCAAGACATCATCAACACCACACCAAAAACCAAGATGTCAGCGGTGGGGAAAAAATTAGCAAATTTTGAGTGTGTGATGTTTGTTTGAATAAACAATTTCGCATGGTGTACTGACATTTTTGGGAGTAGCAGGCAAAAACATAAATAATGAAGATGAGCATGCATACGTCTTTAACTTACGTGCTAATGGACTCATCATAATATTTATCATTTATATGCAATATTGTATTGTTATGCACTGCCATTATCATCATCTTCTTAAAATCCCATTTTACTGAATGAACTTTACTAAAAATGAAGGTGCAGGCACTATTAAAATCATAAAGTGTCCAGATTTCTAGCCTCTGCCTAGAAGTGATGATGGCAAAGCCATGTAACGATCGCCGGTGATGACGATGACGAAGATGACCACGACGACCACGCTCGAGATGGATGCTATATTTAGGTAGGCACGCAGGTAATAGGCATTGTCCATAAATCCACGTTGACTAGAGAGGAGGACAGCTACGTTTGCTCTTGCTGCTCTGTTGCTAGCTGAAAACTGCCAAAAGGTGGACACTTTACTAAAATCTTAATTTGAGAGCTTTAAACATGTTAGAATTTCTTGAGAATCTGAGACCAAGCCAAGAAGCAATGAGATGAGAAAGACGAAGATGAGTCAAACCCAAAACAAAAATGTGCAATGAAGATGGTAATGATCTTGAGCACGGTTGTTAGGTACCAAATGGTTTTTTGGAAATTGTTGAGTGGAAGCATCAGGACAAAAAATGGATTAAATGTTATGTACTCTGAAACAAGTGCACAAATTGACATGATGATAATAATCATAGACACAACTCTTTGATGATGATGAACATGATGATAGTGATCAAGCAATGCTGAAACATTGAGTAAGGTTTAAAAACGACTTTTTTCTCTTGAAGGTTATCACACATTGTAATAAAATAAAACTTGACTTTCCAACTTGCTATTTTTTGCAAAGTAGCAAAAAGAAGGATCTACCGATAAATAACTCAAAGTTTAGTAAAAATTATGGAGAGGAACAGGGAACACGGAAAGTTTCATGAATTGAATTTGACTTTGATGACATAAAAAATGAAAGCAGAGCACGCTGAAATGCAATCATCATCATCCCGAAACCATTATACAATCACGTTTTACCAATTGTTCTCTCTGACTTTTGTGATGTTGATTGTTGTATACAATGTCAGTAGTAGAGATAATGTATTTTTTGTTGGAAAGGATCATGCGGATGTTTTTACTAAATCGGTGATGATTAAACAAAATGAAATGTTAATACCTAAGTATCTGTCTCTGACCAGTCAGTTCTATACAATAATTCGTTTTTAGATAATATTCTCTGGATTTGGGCCGTGGCTTTTTTTGGAATAAGCTGATGCAATACATATAAAAGTCATTAGAATTTAGATACGTGGAACTTTTAGAGGGTTTAAAGAAATTATGGTGGCGCTTGAAGGTCTTTTACTTTGACGGCTATTTTATTGTGTACGCTGAACGTATCGTGTCGTGCGGTGAGTCACCGTCGACTTCGTCCTATATCATTGTCATTGTTAGGTAAACTACCAATCGTAAAATTAAAATAAGAATACGTGAAAAAAGGAACGTAAAAACATAAAACGCTCGGGAAGCGTACGAGGAAAAATATTGAAATTAAAAATTAGCGAAACGACAACTGGTCACATATACAACATAATAACAGGCACAAATGTTGTGTCGTCTTGAAAAAATATAATTTTCAGTAAGCCTTCTTTACAGGCTGCAATATAATAATCCTTATTCGGCCTTTGTTATTATTCATCTTCTATTAACTGTAATTAAAATACAGTTTTTGCATTGCACGTAGTGCAAAATGCAAAGCACATAAATTGGATTTTAGGGGTTTAGCAAACTTAGTGTATACGTAACATTTTACAGATTACTGAGTAATTGAATAGGCAACCTCGTATGCAAGTGAATTATGTAATGGTAGCGTTATTAAGTTGATGCCTTGTAGTATTCACCCGTTTTTTTACAAGTTTGCAACTTATTGTTGCCTAATATTTTCATGATACTATGTCCATCATATCCTGTGGAGGGAAAAGGAAGATGTCAACAATATGCTTGCGTGCAAGATGCTGAGCACGGGCGACAACAATGATGAGCGGAATAAGTAGTGAGTGAGTAGTATTTAGAACAATAAAATCATTTTAGATGTACTTTTAATTTACTAATTGTACAAGTCATAGTACTAATTTTAAGTTAAACTTGAAGCATGCAAGCAATTGTTCTGTCTTTTGTTACAAAAAATGCATGAAATTTAGTTCAGCAGATATGTAACTAACAGTTTGCACAGTAAGCAATGAAAAAATGTAAATTCTACAGCTAATATTTTTTAGGTTTTCCTTGAAAGCAAATTGGATTAAACAACCCTGGTCATACTGTATGCATACTAAAAAGAAATGTCGCAGTAAGAAATAAATTCTTGCATGAAACAAGATGGCTTTGTCATGTAGTCTGGAACTACCCTCCCCATCCCCAGTTGGGTGATCCCGGTCGGGGTGATCCCCACCCTTGAGGGGATTGAGGGGACGAACCACGAGACCTAGAACGACCACCGCTGGGCTTTTGTCGATACCAAGGATTGCCATTACCCCATGATGATGAAGAGGATGATGTTGTGGCTGTTGTGGGTTGCGTCCACACAGGTCTGTTCTCAGATGGAGACCCCACAGGGGATGTTGATCCATCTCTCATCATATTACTTGGACGAGCGGGTTGTCGATTGCTGGAAGAACTGGTACTTGAAGAGCTTGAAGTGGTGTTCCTTGAAGGCGTTCGTCCTTGGCCCGTCGTACATGTCGGCCTTGTAGAAGGAATTGAAGGATCCCCACTGACTTCCCGCATTGTTCCCCTACCGGGACCACCGTCCTGACGCATTTCGACACGACTGGCGTCGTGAACGATGCGAATCTAGAATGGACATTAGAAGAAGGGTTAGACTCTGTTTCATTCCAAGTCAATGAAGTCAATACAACAACTCCACACCTGAATTGCAGACATGTTGGGGATGCGGCTGACATATTCTTCCAATGTTCGAACCGCAATTTGTGGTCCTTGTGGGTTACTTGGATTTTGGATAGTGAATGGATTTCGGTCAAACGGATATCCCATTGGCTTTCGATCGGGGTAAGGTTCATCCAAACGCCCACAAAAACTCAAAGACTCCCTGCAAGTCGTATTCCCAGAGCTCTGACGCGATGACCGTCTATTGGAGTTTGGAACCGCATCTTCCTCAGCGTTGGTGAGGAAAACTACCAAATCATATACTTGACCATTGGTATTTCCTTGAATAAATAATATTGCAAAATTCCTATATTTAATCCATCCGCATGACATAATGACATTGAGTCTTAATTACTAATTAATAGAATTTAATTTGCCTCTTGGAAGAAGCATGTGCTGAGGCCAACCACATCCGCATACAGCTTGCTGTGGAGTTGGGTCCCCACCACGCTCCAAATCACGGAATGTTTGCTCCCATGGGATGGTCACTGACGAATCTGTGGAACGACGGGTTATGGTATTTTCTCCAGGACGTACTGAAACAGTTTATCATTATATTTATTAACCAATGCCTATTTCCTTTCATGATTTAAAATAATTGGGACAATTTTTTTTTTAAAGTATTAATAATGTGGCCAATTTAAAATGCATACATGTCTCTACGAATTTATCCATCTCAATGAATAATTTCCTCTGCTGAGCCATCGTAAACCGTTCATCATGCTCATTAAGCCTGGGAGCCATATAAATTCTAACTGTTGCTCTAACTTGTGTGTTGCCACTATTACGAACCTTGTGGGTGCAATTAAAAGTAAAGCTAAAAATATAATTTCATGATTAAATGTTGCATTGACAGGAAGTGTACTTTCTTACTCTAATTGTGTAATTGAAGGGATCATGATTTAGATGCGTAAATCTCAACCAAATAGACCCAAGATTGTTTTGATTTGACCTCAAAAAGTCCAGTCCTCTCGATAAATCTGCATGGCTTTGCATGAAATACGTTCGCAAAAGATTTACTTGAGCACCAAATGTTGTGTTCTGTACAGCAATGTTGGTCACTTGGACATTTCGCCAGGCTAGTGGAAATTCGCCCTGATAAAAAATGATAGTTTGAACGCATAAATTGTTAATTAGACGCTCGTGTGGATAATGAAACCCGTGGTGTTTACCCCTGTGTCCTGATATGGCTGAAGCGTTTGTAGGTGGGCATCAAAGATGATGTCCATGTATTTATGCCATCTATATTAAAAACAACTACATAAAACACTACAACTAACAGCACACTCTTAAGATATTTTAAATAAATAATATGTTACCTGTAGAATATCTGCACATAAAATAATTATTATTTTTAATATTATTATCAAACATATTATCATTAATTAAATTATTATATTGTCATACAGGATCGCGCATTGCAGTGCTTGTTTCCATCATTGTTCCACCATTTTCCTAAACAAAATTGAAATAATTACTTGTTATTTAGTTTGATATAATAGATTTAAAAATTATTTTAATTGACATTTATTTGCAGTACTAAATGCTTATGTTCTGGATCATGGGAATGAGCAATCAGGATGTGTCCTACATTATGAACCCCTTCCGGACCATAAAACTGAGGGTTAGGTGATAATGTCGATGCTTCAAGCATATCCCCGAGCATATCAATGTTTAAAGGCACCCTCGTATTATCCTGAAATTCGCATACATAACAATTAGAGTATTGTTCATGATATGCAGTCTTTGTTTGATATAATCTTTCATCACAATATTAAATATACATACCGCTCTAATCACCATTCCGGTATCGATAGCCTCCATTACCCGATCCCTCCATTTTCGCAGATCTGCTAGCGTTAGTACGCGAAAATTCTGGGGCAAATTTTCATCGCTAGGCCTGTTGACGTCTACCAGCCGTGTGTCTCCCTGTCGAGTTCCCCAAATCTGTCCAGAGTTTGTATCCACCAACTTTCCAAAGTAGCCTTCCTTCAGTACAGGATTATCGTCAATTGTCAAGGGTCGAACGCGAGGCAAGTTGTTGGCCAAGCGTTCGCAATCATATCTTTAACAGCAAATCGATAATTTTATATGAGCCTTCAAATTAGCAGATGGAAATGAAAAATGATTCGTTAACTACCTTGCAAGCATTGCATGATGCATGTAATAAAACAAAGCTCCTATTAAATTTTAATTAATTAATTATTAATCAAGTTTTTATATATATATTTATATACATGTATTAAATAATTAATAAATAAAATAAAATAACTGTAAAACCACTCCCCTTTTCTGCGACCTTCTCTGGCTGGGTCATCCAATCTGTAAATCAAGTGCCAATGCCAATGATGAGAGTTTATTCCAATATCCTCTCTAAAGTAAGACAGTCGGTTTTCCGGATTGTTATTTCTTCCCGTGACTGGATGATCAATCACAGCCTTCACAAAAGTGCCAAAAGTACAATCAGTTATCTACAGTATATTTTCATGCAACCATTTAATGAGCTCTGAGATTTCATACTCTGTCTTGCTCCGGCAACTCTGCCTGTCTAAATGCTTGTCTCATTGTAAATGCGTTAAAAAACTGGTCCGGCATTACTTCCCAAATAGCGGGTAGCTGGATACTTCTAGTTTCCCGATGAAACAGCATTGCACTTGCAAACGCATTTATCCATAACTTGCAGTTTACCATTGGACTATCCCTGCAAACTGATGACATTGAAAAAAGATCCTCCAAAGTTTTCTGTCTCAGAAGTAAGTTTCGAACTTCGTTAGTGGCCGCTCTGTGCTGAGGATTAAAGTAACTGTAAAGCGCAGAGCGGGGACACATGCGTGCAACGTTAGAAAGATCAGGCATTTGAGTTGGTGCTTTGACCGCTACTTTTCTCATGCCGGAGGTTTGGGAAAATGCTCCCCGAGTCACGACGGACGCATCTTCTAGCTCCCTACAGCCTATCGTACTTGATGGAACATCGTATAAAACCGCAAAGGTGTCACGTCCTCGAGGACTAAAGTAGAGGGGCTCTCCAACGCGCTCCAGCAGATATACAAAGTCCCGTTGTCTTTGGCGATCCATTGTCTCAGCTTACCCCAAGTATGCCCTGTCTTGAGGTGTAAGATTATTATTAGGACGCTGGTGCGAATAGCACAGGTCCTACTGGTCCAGTCTAAAAAGTTGGACTATTTTTAAATTTTAACTTTTTCTATAATCAGTATGAGAGAGTCGTAGAAAGGAAGCGGAAACCACGATAGGAAACCGTTGGTGAAATACTTCAATTCAAGCCTTCCAATCATTATGCATTTGTGGAATGTTGAAATAAACATGACCTAAAATTACTGAGAATATTATTGTGAAAGTAAAGTATTACCACTACTTTATTTATTAACATTATCATGGAATCATATTCAACTCTTAACAAGTAATAAGTGTATACTTAAAACAATAATACAAAACTAATTAATTAACTAAAAATATGTACAACAACTTCTATGTTAAAAGTTGTCAAGTCCTAAATTGTAACAAAAATAATTCATAAGAGACTAGTTTTTGACTTTACAATGTGGGCTACGGAGAACATTGCAAGTTTGATAACAAGCACACACTCAATCAAGTAATATTTGTTTTTGTGGATTGACAATTTCCTCGCGTATAATCTTGATAGTAACCACAAAGAATCTGTAGGCTCCATCAGGACGCTCCTGTACTTTCATGTACTTCTTTTCAACCTGGTTCACCGGGATAACCATACAGTCGCCCGATTCCATAATGTCTCGTGCAGTACGATTAACCGATTGAAACTTTCCCATGAAGCTCACCTGTAATAAGCGAAACATGCAATTTAGTAAATATCCTCTACATGATAAATTATTCACAGGAAAAAACATTATTAGCACATATACTAGTGTTTCTAGTATTTCAAGTAGTATTTATGCTTACAGCTCCGTCAACCGTCGTTTCAGTTTTCGGGATGATTGTGATTCGATAATACTCATTTCCACTGTCTCTTTTTTGCCTCCAATAACTGCGTCCCTGCAGAATCTCCCAGGCCCATAGGTACACACAACCGTTTGAAACTTCACAGCATAGCATGATATACTTTTCAGTGTCTGGCTCCTCCATAAGAACCATTTTGGCACTTAATCCTGTAAAGTAAAATTCATTAATACACAGTCACCTCCATAAAGTTTAGATAATTCCTCTTAGTAGACATTCAACATTGAGCACGTACTTCCCGGATCCAATGAGAACTTCATAGTTCCCAGATCCCCGTCACATTTTCGAAAAGCTAAACGCACAACGTTGTGATCCAGTATATAATGCTCGTCGAGTTCTGGTCCTGTGATTTGTGCAGGCATTCGCTTTGTACATGATTCAAAGAGGCACCTCATGGAGTATTGCGGACTGCAAAATAAAAACAAATACACTTAAAAAATGCACCCCAATTACGTAACACCTTAACAAATTAACATCTCAAATGAAATCCCCTTACTGGAAAATACATTCCTTTACATGATCCACCCATTCTTCCGGGGTCAGCATCTTCTTGCAGCCTAGATCACTGAAGAGACACTCACATTTGCAGTTTTCCAATATGCCTTGCAATTTCAAGGTGTCATTTCTCGGGGGCTGCACGCAGCTCTCGACACAGCACAAACCCAGTTTCAAAGGGTCCTTGTCACTGAATTTTGATCCTTGTTCCGCCTCCCTTAACCCGGCCATATCAGTAATAGCATCAGTTAACCAACTCGAGTAACACTTGACGCAGCAATAATGCCCTTTGTCGCACTTCACGACGCTCGTTGGCACTGGCAGGTTGCAACGTACACAGATCATGCTTTCGGCCATCTTCTCGTGTCGCTTTTCCGAAATCCCCTGAAAACGATCAAGCGGTATCTGGGACTTGGGGTCGGGCTCCATGAAAAACCGCATGTTAGGTGACAACTATTCCAACAAAAATGAACATTTTTACAAAGAATTCAATGCACAAAATCCTAGTCGTTCATAATACGCTCACCTCTGCTCTAGTTCAACAATCAAGAAACGTAGCCACTCTTCCTGATTCCTCGAAAAATGTGAATTCCAGGGATAGCAAAAATGCAAATTAGTTCCCAATAACTTGAGATAAGATGACGAAAAATGGAAATCCAAAATTGAATGCTTCTGAAATAAAATGCATGAATTTGTGCATTTTTGTGCATGGACCACACACGACGACTATCCAAGCTCTAAACAAAGAAGCAATGTAGCAAAGCTTGAATAAGCAGAAAGTATTTGCTGGCTTTCAAGAGAGACATTGAGAATCGGGAAAGCGGCTGGGGAAACGCGTGAGAGCTCATGGAGCCAACTACTTGCTTTTGAACTGGGACTGTTTTGGAGTATTTTGACAGGTGGGTACTGTGTTCAAAGCTGATTTTTTTGAAGATTTAAAGTTTTTGGAAGGTGGTTTGGGGGATTAGCTAGTTTTTAAGGGGTGGGTGTGAGTGTAAGGTGATTTAGAAGTGTTGACCAGTAGGTAGCTGTTGTAATGGCTGGAAGTAATGGAGGCAGAAGCTCGAGAAACTCGAGCAGCAACAATAGCAATGAGTTCTACCGGGGAATGGTGCAAGGTTATATTGAAAAGGTAAGGGGCTACTTTTGATAAAGGTGACAATCTGGAGTTTTCTGGACTTAATGGTTTTGTATTGGTTGATTTTGTAGCATGACTATGAAACGGCGTGCTTTTGGGCGGACAAGCTGGTGTCCATGAATGCAGGGTGTCAGCAGGACGTGTACACGTTGGCCAAGTGTTTATATCTTTGTGGGCAGTATCACAGGGCGGCCAACCTGCTTCAGCATTATAATTACGAAAGGGTAATTAGTAGTTAGACTTTACTTCTTTTTTAGTGTGACAGCGTCAGTTTTTAGGGATTTTATTTGGATTTTATTTTCTAGTGCAACTTGCACTTCAGGTGTCTTACTGCGCGATGCTTGTACATGGCGAAGGAGTACCAAAAGGCGTTAGAGATTCTGGACACGGCTACCCGAGGAACGCAGGTACACAGGTCAAGATCCAGTGCGTGGGAACCTGCGGATCCGCATAAAACGGTGAGTGGACACTCTCCGTATTTTATTGGTGCAGTTGGAATGAACGTAAAGCATTTGTTTTATGTATTTGCAGATTGATGCTCAGATTTTCTTGCTGAGAGGAAAAATTTATGAGGCAATGATGAACAGAATATTAGCAGCGCAGAATTATAGAGAAGCGTTATCTGTGGACATTTACTGTGTTGAGGCTTTTGACCTGCTCACTCAACATCAAATGCTTTCTGCTGCGGAAGGTTAGGTTATATCGAGTTTGGCAACCGATTTTGTGTAAAATCTAATGCATCTTGTTACTTAATCAAAACTGGTTTAAATTGTAGAAGTGGCATTGCTGGATAACCTTCCTTTTGAGAAATGTTTGAACAACGATTTAGAATTTGTCAATTTTTTGTACACGTCAAAACTTAAAAAGTATCAAGTCTGTGGAGAGGAAGCCCAGCGGCCAAAGAAATTCACATTTTTAGCCAAAAACTTGGATGTATTAACGGCGGAAGCGGAACGTCATTTTTATAACTGTGATTTTCAAATGTCGTACAAAGTCTCGTCACAGTAAGTTTTTGATTTTATTCTACGCTAACACAACTTGTAATCAAAAGATCAAAAGAAATGTTCAAATTGGATTACTATTTTTCCTTTACAGAGTCATTAAAGAGGACCCCTACCATGTTGGATGTCTTCCAGTATATGTAGCGTGTTTGGTGGAAATGAAAAAGGCAACAGGTAACAATAACTTCAAAGATTTTTGTGTAGGTACTTTAAGATTAAGGCTGAGATTCTTAATTAAATCCATTTTTACCTTTCAGAACTGTTTAAAATAGCGCATAAACTTGTGGAAGTGATGTCAGAGTCCGCATTAGCTTGGTATGGAGTGGGGGCGTACTACTTCTTAATTGGGAAACATGAACAGTCAAGAAGAAACTTAAACAAATCTCTCACAATTGATCCAGTATTTGGTCCAGCATGGCTTTTGTTTGGTCATTCATTTGCAACTGAAAGAGAGCATGATCAAGCAATGGCTGCGTATTTCAAAGCAACACAGTTAATGAAGGGGTAATTAAATAAACAAATTATGCTATGAAATGTCGCAGCAACCTTTTGAACTTGTAAAATTGATGTTATTTTTGTATTTCGATATAGATGCCATCTTCCGTTGCTTCACGTAGGCCTGGAGTGTGGATTGAGCAATAACCCTCAATTGGCAATGAAGTTCTTGGATGAAGCAAAACTTTTAGCTCCTAAAGATCCATTTATTCTTCATGAAATGGGGGTAGTAAAGTTCAATGAGAAAAAGTAAGGTTTATGATGAGATAAAATTTAAAACAAATACTATATCGTGTGCATATTGCAAATATTTTTTTCACATTACTTTATAGGTATGATGAAGCACTGCAACTTTTCCTGGAAACTCTCGAGTTTGTCGAGAAAAACACTCAAACTGTGTACCTGAAGAAATGGGAAGCTCTGTATAATAACTTGGGACATTGCTCTAGAAAATTGAAAAAGTATCCTGAAGCTTATCGATATCATCAAAAGGCGTTGCTGCTGTGTCCTGCCAATGCTTGTACTCAATCTGCAATCGGATTTGTTCACGCAGTTGCAGGAAAGACTGAATTAGCAATAGAATCCTTTCATAAAGCATTGTCTTTGAAACGAGATGATGCATTAAGTACAACAATGTTGCGCTACTGTATTGAAAAACTTGTCGAGGACTCCAATAATGGTACATTTTATAAATCAGTCTTACTGTTTGTATCTCGGTAAATTTTTATTCAATAGAAAAATTACAAATACAAACTTTATTTTTTTATCCCCATCCAGCCGATGAAGACGTTGTTGCTTCTGATACTGATGCCGACACAACTGATGATGAGTCTCAGGTTGCCACAAGCCAAAGATATAGTACGAGAAAAAAGTCATTAGACACCTCCGCAAGTCAAGGCAGCAGCACTGGTAGGAAAAGTAGTCAGAAAACACCGGATGGAGCTGGGGATTTACCGGGTTATTTAATGTGGTTCAAAGATTCAGTTTCAAAGGTTGAGTCAGGTAAGCCAAGTATGACTAAGTAGTTTGCCCAGATGCTATGTGCGTTGGTGCAGAGAATGCTTGGGTTGTTAATATAAAGTTACTGTACTTTTGAACAGGTCCTGGCGGAAGATCTAGTGAAGGACCACGCCACACTTCTACCCCTGCCGCATTAGACGTTGGATCTCGAGGTATATTTTATACATTAATATTTTAATTTTCAATTCTCGGGAAGGTAACACCTGGTGGGATTGAACATTTTGTATTAATTTGCACAATTTATCAGATAAACGACTGATGTCATCAGGCACTGAAGACTCTGAAGACAGATATCCGATAACACGAAGAAAAAATCGTGGGAGAACTTCAGAATCGTCTTCAGAGAGTGAGCGAAATACTACAGGCAATGCATCATCTTCAGATACAGAAGGAAATGAGTAATTTAGCTCGCAGGTACTGAAAAAATTCTATTCTCAACACTTAAGTACGTTTTATATCAACGCATCAATTATGCAGTTAAATGTAACTATCCTTGTTATGAAATAAACAAACCAATAATACGATATTAATCAAAATTACATTACGATATTGGAACAAACCGAGAAAGTAGACATATATTAGTGAGCAATTTTTCATGGGTCAGTTGTTTATTGTAATAAATACATCACAGTGTTGTACAAAATGAGTTACAAAATAGTTACACTCCTTGGCACCAAACGCCTTTCCGAGCTGTCATTCTAATCCAATCGTTGACCTCTGCAAAAATATTTTATAAAGTAGTGATTTAAACTAAACATGAGAATCATGCATAACAAGATAAGCTTTAAATTTACCAGTCACGCGTGCATATACTCCCGGCTTTCCTTCCCTTGCACAGCCTTCTCCCCAAGAAACCTGTTCAAATGTGAGCAATGTTAAGAATTGTTTGCTGTTTAATGATTACATGATTGTTAATGAACATTATATGCCAACACTCGTACCACTCCAATTTCAGTCCAACGCCCGTTGTCTTCCAACTTCATATAAGGACCACCAGAGTCGCCCTGGCATGAATCCCTTCCTCCCTCTGGATATGCGGCACAAATCATTCTTGCTGTAATTTTGTTGTCGTATTGTCGATTACAATCTTCTTGATCGATAACTGGAACGGCTACCTGCATAATAACTTCAGACTGATCGCCTCCTTCTGTTGTGGCACCTACAAAAGTATGAATGGTTTTGCGTTGAAGTAAAATACACTTTCATTCAGTTCTTCCAAGTTATCATTGTGTCTCAACTTACCCCAACCTATCACAGTTGCGTTTTCACCGACATAAGCATCGTGCAAATTTCTTTTGGGAAGGCATACTGGGCGAACAATAGGTTCCTCCGAAGCCATCATGTCGACGGGTTGACTCAATTCCAAAATAGCTACGTCGTAATCTTGAGTGTTGGCACTAACAAAGATTAAACAGACACTTTGGTACTGCATCCAACAAGTTTAAACTAACCAAAAGGAAAATTGTATTGCATCTTACTTGTAGAATGGATGAGCTGTGATGGCAATGATGCTTCTGCGAATAGTTTTGGTTTCGCTGGCGTCTGTGAAGTTGTAATCGTTGAGAACAACTTCCGCAGCACCAGGGAAAGAGATCAATCCAGTTGTGACAACGCAATGAGCCTACACAACGAAGAGCAATGAATGAAAAGATGCCACAAACATGATGTAGTTATAAGTTTTTAGTTACACATACCGCTGTAAGTACGAAACGGTCCGCGATGAGGGAACCTCCACAAAATGGAGACTTTCCGTTTCTGAACACCATTCCAATTTGCCACCTCCAGTAGCCCTTTGGGGCCTCAACTCCATTGACAATACGGTGGCTGTTAGAGTAGGACTCTGGCTCAACAACCGGCCCAGGCTCACCACAATCTATTTTAGAGAGTTGCAGTGAAAAATATAACGTTTTAATTATATGAAATCATTGCAAATCATATTTTTAACTGATCAAGGTTTGCAAACTTACTGCAGTCGGTAGTTTCAGGCTCATGAGTTGGCAGTATTTGGTTAACTTCAGTCTCAGGAGTGACGCATGTTACGGTACATTGGAAATTTCTGTCTCTGTTAAAGTATCCTAACTTTAAATGGGCAATAAGAATAGAGTTGGCAGATGAGATGTTTTTTGGTCCATTAGACCCACAAAACCTGGACATGAGAATATTTCATTATTAACTGAACTGAAGACAATTACAAAACAATTAACCTTTTTTCAATGCATAGTTCATTCATTCATCAGTTCATTACTTTTCTCCATCACCAGATCCATCTGACATTTCCAGATAATCACTGGTACATTCATTTTTCGATCCTAGCTTAAAAGGATCACAGTTAATCATTGGAGTGCATCCTTGAGTTCCCTACAAATTTAAACGTTTTTTTCATTTCTGAATTCCAATTTTCTACGAGTGAAGTACTAGAAATGATCAAGTCTGTTTTAACTGAGCATGTTTGAATGTTTGATTGAGCATACCAGAAAACGCCAGGTACACTCATATGCACTAGGATTAAATCCAATATTTAACAGTGGGCTTTGAAATCGGTAGCCACTGGTGGCTGGATCAATTTGATGGGTTCCACAAGAAACCTCTGTAAATGTAATAGAAAGACTCTTCTCAAATTCCATTTTTTATTCATGCGTCTTAGCATCATCATCTTGCGTTTGTTATATAAAGTTGCATACCCTTCTCCCCTGCCCTTGGTGCTCTTCTTCTTCCAATCGGCAGGTCACGAAAGCTCGGAAACTATTTTTAGGCACAATAGTAACGAATAATGATTTTTCCAATGATTCGTTTTGGTTTATATGGATAGTTTGACTTACTGGTGATTTAGGTTTTCCCTCTGCCACTAGAAGGCACGCTAAAATGCAAAAATGGATTGCAATGTTCATTATTTCAGATTTTGCCTTACTCAATTCCTTCAAATAGGGTAGGAGGGAATAGGGTATAGGCAGTAATCAGAACCGAGAATATTTTATCGAAAGAATCCCTACTGATTCAGGATTTTAACTGGGTGCAATAACATCGGAAGCTGTCAACTTTTATTTATATGCCTGACTGCGCATCATTCCACTATTCCACATTATGGTTTTCATAATGGTTTTCCTTTGAAAATTAGTTTGACGTTACATACATTAGTCTGTTTATACATTAAAAATGGCAGGATTACACAGGTAAACTTTGACATAATTGGCCCAAATATCGACCTTCCGAAGAAGCAAGACATTGACTGAAGCAGCAACATAGGTATGATATTTTCGCAATTCTTGGAATCGGGAATAGTCAACAGCAGTTAGCATGACGGTAATGGCATCATAATCATATATCCCAGCGACATCATCCATACCTGTACTAGATTTTTATTTTAATATGCAATCTCACGCTTATAATCACTATTGATCACTAAACTGCTAACCAGTTTTCCATACTTGAATTAGAACATTGTTCTGAAGGCAAAGAGTGATGAGTAATCCAACCAATCGAATTTGAATGAAATAATCATGTAAGTGGGGTAAGCATAAATGATAACAACGCTGCAAGTTAAATATTTCATAAAAAGTTTTTAAAACTTTCTTGTCTTAACTCTTATTCATGATGTTTTATATTATGGTATGCATGTTGGATAGGTTTTACAATTAAGTTGAGCTAATGTTAAATAAGTCTTGACATCATCGTAATCTCTTGACATCAAACAAAAGTCAATAAAAAAATATCTAATATACAGACACAAATGTATTACTCAAATTTTTATTCAATTTAATATGTTTAGACATTATTGAAAACCAACAATTATAAAATTCCAATATCGAACAGAACATATACTGTACTATAAAGCTTCTAATCTACAACTATAAATGTATTATATAAAATCAATTTTAAACTTCCAACAAATAATATTAGAACAATCACGATTACAGCCGTAAATAGACTTTGTAAATTAAAATTCAGTAGTATGATGGAATTTTTTAAAATGAGTTCATCAGAGTGAGCAGTAATCATAATAAGTGACATAAGATGACACCTTACTTTAGAGATTAATAAAATGCTAATTTTGCAGAGTATTTAAAAGCAAGATTTGCATGCAGTAACTTAATAAATATGTATAGTAGATACGTAAATTGCGGTAACAAAACTTTGTATTCAAAATGACATTTTATGTACTATCGTGTACATGGTATACGCATATGTCAGCGGAACAGGAAGTAGATTTTATGATATTTTGGATTAAAACGGCTCATTGGGAGATGTCACGAGGCTTCCGTTTGCCATTGGCGTATGATCCAGGCCGAACTTTTCAAATGCTCCGATAAAGGTCTCCAAAAGGGCAATGATGAACAGGGAAACGAAAAAGACGATATTCCATCTGTTTGCCACACGGTGATTGATCTCCTCATTAAGGTCTAACGTCCGGAATATATAAAGGCCAACAGCTACCAAAGCCTGAATTAATTAATAGTAAAACATAATTGTAATTTCATTGACAATTAGTTATCATTTGCATACAAATGCATTTTATTTGATTCTCCCATGCAGCACAATATTAAAGCAGATTGACAGACGGGGCAAAAAATGACACAATCGAGACGAGGTTGTGATCAATGCTGTCATTGTATAATATGTAGGTATTGTCATTGTAATTTGTTACCTGAAAAATGATTGTCCCGACAAGGACCCACAGTAAAACCTGCGTTGCAAGGCTTTTGTTCACGTCATACTGTCTGAGCAAGGCCACGAGCGCGCAGATGTGGGTGGAAATGGAACCCAAGTCCATTACCTAAGTCATGTTGTAATGTAAATTATTGATTGTATTACCTGACATTTTTTAACACTGAAATAAAGCTGAATACTGAATAAAAATACCAATTGTCCAGTGGTTTTAAGTGTCGCATAATCATGAAAGCTCTTCATTTTGTACTGCAATATGAACAAAATAATACTTTAATGATTTTTTTCTCAAGACTTTTCACAGAGTAATCACTTTTCCACAAATTTTTTGGGCAACAATTTTAGTCCTGACACAAAAGGGTTAGTAAGAAAGTGACTATTTAAAATGCAAATGAGTTTCTTTTGAGATTCCTTCCTCATTAGAAACTGTAGGCATACCTTTTCAAAAATAGAATCTCTTCACCCTCCCGTGATTTCGAAAAGGAAATTGGTTTAGGCACGAGTCAAAGCACACCAACAATTACAAAGAGTAGAGTAGATAACGAAACCATACACTTATCAATTTCCTCACAAGGCCTGCAACAAAATTTTTTGACTTTTATGTGCTCATAACATAATCTTTCTAGCCAAAAATAGTATTCATAAATTACTGAAATTGTTCTTTTTAAGAGAAAAATTGTGCTTTTCGCAATTTCAAAAAGAAGAATCAACAGCCCATAAAATATTGTAATCTGCTACTGTTTTGAAAGCCAAAAATGAGCATGAATTACTTGGCCAGGTATTATTCGCAAAGATGACTACGACCATAGGTATAACTGTTTTGATGTTGTCTGTTTCTTGTGAATGGGCATTGCGAGCACTGTATCTCATGTACATACATGAATCATTATTGTCGCAACAATGCACCTGTATCAACAAACAACACAGAGGCGATAGCAAGTATGGGTTTTAATACTTGTGGCTAGGACTAGGACTTTAGTGTTTTTGGGATAAAGTTTTCAAAACGTATAGTAGATTCAGAAATTCAGAACAGGAGTTGCCAACCAAGCTTCTTGATACTCTCGTGAAGATTACGATGACTTTTTTATGGATGACTCATTTACATGAAAGGTAGCTTTTAGCTGAGTGTGCGCACAAAAAAGAAGGAATGACTACATGGTCTCCTTATCTGTTTCTTATGTTCCAACAAAGAATGAAAGGAAGCACGTTTGTCAGAACATGAAGCAGAGTTGTTTCGTAGGCTCTTCTGCATGTAATACAAGCAGAGGAACAAGATTGTTACCTAAAATAACTTTTAAATAATTGTTTTATACGAGAGCAGTCAAGTCAGCAGTTTTTTGGCGTAAAAATGTACTGTATATATATTATGGATGTGTGGATGGAAATCAATGGAATACTAGATGCAGTATGTACTATGACCATTCAGTAAACTTTAATAGACATTTTATAGGCATACTTTTTTTGATTGTCTGAATGCTGCATCAACCAAGGGAAGACGTGAGGGGACGAGGACAAATCCGATGTTGAGTGAATAAATTGATATGGGGTGTACAAATGGAATTTTCATCTGTAAATTCTTTTGAAACTAGTAAATGGACAACAGCATCAGGTTGATGCTCTCATTTGACAGTGGACGACGTAAAATTAAAATTCATATGGGAAATACTGCCTTATTTGTATTTTGTATGCGTACGCATCCCTGTAATACAGCATGCATACATTTTGTAGCAAGTCCATTGAAATGATGGATTATCCACCCCCACATAATAAAAATTGTTGCTGAATACTTTGAGCGTGGTTTGTTTTGAGACTTGAAACGGACAACTACAACTAAAGACATGTATAAAGCATAATATACCTATATGAAAAGAACCCAATACGTAAACAGTTCCTGCATTTACTCTTTCTCTGCACTCAAAGTCACTATAAAATGCTATTGTGCAGAACCATTTTGCAATGATAGATTCAGCCAACTTTGCACTTTAGACAAGTTAGACACGCCATGTTTTGCTTGTGCTGCTGCATTTTTATTTTGTCAGCACTTTTTAGATTTATTAGTCCCCTCTTTGCGTTTTCATTAATCAGTTTCATCAATAAAAACCAATATACTCCAGATTGTTTACACTAGTAGAATGCAGTATAAAGCTGCGTCAGTAGGATGTTATTGATACGCTAATTGTAAAATAATTTGATAGTTCACTATCTAGTATCTAAAGAAAAACATTTTATAACTCAACTGTTGAAAATGCTATGAAATGGTAGCAAAAATCTTAAATGCTAAACAATCCATGTAGCATTTCTTTCCACTTTGTCTTGATGTTTATTAGTAAGCTTGTCTTACTACTAATATTGCCTGAGTCGTTTTTTTGTGGACACCATATCTCTAACACCAAATTGAAATTCCGATTTCCGTTTTCGCAAAAAGGTTTCTGGTCACTGGAACCTGTGCACTACGAAGCCCGAATTTTGAAATTCGAATTATAAGGTCAAAGGTCACGACGGATTTTTAAGTTCCTTGAGTGACATATAGCATGCGACACATGATTATAGGTCAGTTTTTGACCAAATTAACGAATATGTTGTCAATTTGCCAAAATTCGAAATCGCCTGACCGTTATTCGAAGGTCAAGTTTTGTAAACACCATATCACTATTCCAGTGAATTTTTTTTGGAATTCTGTTAACGTAGTAAGGTTTCTGGTCACTGGAACCTGTGCAGGACGGAGCCCGATTTTTGAAATTCGACCTCTAAGGTCAAAGGTCACGGCGAATTTTTAAGTTTCTTAAGTGACCTATGGCATGCGACACATGATTATAGGTCAGTTTTTGACCAAATTAACGAATATGTTTTCAATTTGCCAAAATTCGAAACTGCTGGGCACTTACAGCCGCTCTAATTCTAAGCATAAAGGATGTTTTAATTATGGTATATTTGAAATGAATTTGAAACTTCGGCAAGCTTACTCTCTACTACATGATTACCATGTTTTATTAGGTTTACTTTCATTGACGACAACACTAGACTAATACGATGACCCATTTAATTAAGTAGTTTATTTGCCAGACAATCACAATATGATGTATTAATAGCCGGCAGGTAGTATGCAGATAATCAACAATTTATCCAGGATGGCATATCAGTAAATCTTCACCATACAAAAACAATTAAAATACGTTTATTGCAATTTTAATCTGAATATGAATTATTACATTAACTTTAACTATACATAATTTTTTAACAAAAAATCATAAAAAGGCAGTTATTGATATTAACTACACAAGAGTAACAAAACTAAAAAATGTAAAGTTTAAGTTTGTAAAAAAAAGTTTAATTGTGTTCTGTTGAGGATTCTTGATGATGATGATGCCCTCCACCTCTGATTCCACTTGGGGAATTCCCGTTGCAACCATCAGAGTCACTGCATTTGCATTCCGTGGCACTATGTAGCATTCCCTTGGTATCTTGGACCGTTGCGTCCATACAACCATTCATGTTTGTGGCCACAGCCACACAAAACCTCTCGATTGACAATGTTCCATTGCTTGAATATTTCATCCAGCATTGAGGCTCTATAATATTTGACATTTCAAAATAGATAAAAGCCGGTACATTTTTAAATACTTATATTAATACTAACCAACATCATAAAAGTACGAATCTTACGTGCACATTCTCGCAGAAATTTTTCCGGTGGTGGGTTTTCTCCACATCCGGCGTCTCCTACCCCATCCTTTAGTTGACACTGGAAGCATCTAAGGGCACCAGCAAGATTCAGGCCAACTAAAAGGCAAGTGCAGAGTGCTAGGTATAGGTTTCGTTGGTTTACAAAGAAAACTGGTGCCATTTCAGGTTTTTAATCTCAGAGTTGGACAAGTAAAAAAATGTTTCGCCTTTTTGCACGACTATTTTACTTCTAAATGCATTCTGGTGATTTCCAACGATGAAGTCTAGTCTAGTAAGTAGCATGTCCTCCAATTTTAGATTACCCCAAAAACAAATTATAGTCACCTATATAAAAATTGCATGACTAATGATGATGGACATTTGAATATGATTTTATGATCAGCACGGGGACGCTTCTCGTTCTATTTTTCAATTTTGATCTAATTTTGTGCCAACTTTCCGTGAGTTGCTTTTTATCTGTAAGTTCTATCACAATAGAAATGTGCATAGTATTGTATTTTCCATTGTCATTTAAAATATCTTTTCATCTTGACAATAAAAGGAAGTGAATGATCCCATTATATACCATTCCAGTAAAATATATCACAGAAAACAAAGAAAAAAATGAAACTAGATTTAAAACGCAAATTGAAGTGAATTTATAATTTCGGTTTTATGAAACCGTTTAAACTCTAAATTTGTCTGTCTCGAACGCACGCGATGTAAAACTCGTGACAGAAAAGGAAATGGTGTATTTTATATAGAACACTCTGGAATTGATGGACAAAGTACTGTTTATAAATATAAAGTTTGTAATTTGCAATTTGATTTTTAAATTGCATAGATATGCGCAATGAAAACTTGGTAGATGATTTCAGTTAAACAATATTTTATTTTCATCCATTAATTTCATCATAGAATGTTGGTAACTTTTAAGTATACAGAGAAAGAGATAAAAATATAAACTTTGAAAGTATTAGAAAAGGAAGAAAACAGAAATGTTTAAGGCTTAAGAGGTTGATTAAGAGTAGTTAAGAGAAGAAACAAAGAGGAAAAAGAATAGAATAAGATTCAGAGGCTTAAATGACTAGATCTCACAGAAACAAAAGTCTAAAAAGAATGTTACGCGAAAATTAATAAGCTGTAAGCAAATCTTAATAAACTCGACTTCAGATCACTTTTACCTTACCCCAATTCATATAAAGCTGCCATCTTGCAAACCGAAAAAGTAAGTCTATATAGTTTTTCATTATGTATAAAAAATTATGGTAACCTTTCATGATATTTTGCGTTATCTACGCACTACTGGGCTATATCGATCATGTCCAAATAGGTAGTTATTCAAGGGCAAGTCTTTTCAGTTGATGATTTTGGAGATGGTGATTATCCCCATTGTAAACGGTTTGCCTGGACACCCTACCGGCGGCAGTTGCTTCGTTGCCACCCTTTGCAGGAGGAAGAATAGGACCGCTAAGTGGACTGTAAGGCTTATCATTGGGGAAATGAACGACCACCTTGTCAACAGGCTCGTACTGCAAGTTAACGGATGGTTCTCCTCCGACAGGTTTAAGTTCATCCACTTGAGCATCGTAGGATTGCTCTGGTTTCTTGAGCAAGACGTTAATCTTGGGTCCCTTTCCTGGGGTTTGCTTGAAGCCGGCTTTGATCAGTTCTGCAATTTTGTAGTTGGGAATCTCAATGTCCACGACGGATTCTTCTCCTTGTGGTCCCTGCAACCAGAGAATGTGTTCGGAACGCAGAGCAATGGCATCTTGGTTCACACCAGAACAATCCACTTTATAGCGCCCGTCGCCACTTTTTTGGGTTTTGCACTCAACTCCTAGGTTGCCTCCAGAGGACCCTCCGGCCGAAGACAGGGATTGTTGTGGTTGTGGGAAGGCGTGTGCCGCCATGGCATGGAAAAGAACCACACAAGCCTGCAAATGCGACAAATAATTTTGTTTCTTTTAAATTTTAGACCTTTTAAGAAAATGTGTTTCCAATTCTTAGAGATCTTTTTACCGAAATAAGCTTCATGATGAGAATTTTATGTAAAACAAAGTTTAGTATTTCAAACTAAAACACAACTTTGCTGATTGGGTTGTTTGTTAGAACAATATTCTCAGACGATTGACGACTTGTTTTAATTGAGCCCGAGTTTTTATACATTTGAACCCCTCAGCGTATACCGTACTAAACATCATGGTTTTTCGCCTACTTGACTATTTCGCTTGTAGTCTTACATGCAATTACTCAATCCCTTAATTTTCTTTTTAAAAAATGAGCAGGCGGCTCTACTACCACTGCCACTGTGCTGCCGTATAGCTCAGGATGACCAAAAGTACCTCTCAGTTCATCAACCATGACCAAATTTGCAGATGAATATGATGATTGATAAAAATGAACAAAGGGGTAGTAAAATGCATTTAAAAGTGCAGTCTGATTGTTTATTTAAATGCAAATGCTAATTTATTTTTATTGTTGTTTCATTACGATCGATTAGTTTTTGCAGAGTAGGAGGTGTCACAAGAGTTATTTATCAGACCTTTAAAAAGTACCATTATATAATATTATGTCATCTACTCGTCAAGTCTTCCCCGTACATCATTGTCAATGATGTATTGTCGTTGTAAAATGTAAACAAAACACGTGTTAATTGATTTTGCAAACATTTTTGTGGTCGTGCGAGCATTTTGTGGACACTAAAACACAAGAGTGCTAACATACCTATTAAGCACAGAGACCATAGGGAGATAGTGACATAGGATGAGACTTTTAAGTGGATGAGTAAAAGGGTTAACAATTATGTTTCAAGGGACATTTACAAGTAGCTAGTGACACTTTATGCACAATTCAATTCACACCTATCATCCAAAATGGATGAGTGTACATCCAAAGTACAAAATGAAATGACATGCTAAAGTTATTGAGCAATTTGCTCACGAGTGAGTGACAAAAATTATTGACAAACTCAAGCTACAGTCATCAGCTCAAGAATAAAACTGCTTCTTCACTTTCCCTTGTTCAAACATCATATAAATAGAAAAATTAACAGTGGTTAGTTTTGGGTTTTTACTGCCATCATAAGAATACGGAGAATGAATTTAAAATTTGAGGGTTATAGATAAATCACAATAGGTTTTAAGAAATATTGCATTGCATAATAATCTTCAAAGATTTAATTTTGTCCAAAATGGAATTTGCATTCTAGTCTTGCACTGATCATCATCATCTTCCTTTTGTTTTACCACAATGCAGAAACGATAGATGGTCTTAATGATGACAAGAATAGAATAATCATTTATGTTGCAATACAATTTTCCATAAATGAGATTACATGAAAGAGTGCTGCTGATAATTTTTTAAAGGGACATTAATGAATTTATTTCTTTAAATATGTATTCAGATAGAATTTGTGCCCAGCACAAGTTGGTGCTCGTTTGATCATAGTAGCACATCGAAAACCATTAAAGGAATAGTATGCAAATTGTCTTTTGGAACAAGACCTAGACCACAAGATTTCATGGCACACGTGTAATACCCTTATGAAAATGAGGGTGTTTAATGTTTGGCATGCAATAATGTGATGCAGAAAAATAAAGCCATGCTTAGATAAAGTACCTTGTACTTTGCTTAGTTTATAAAATATAGCGTCAGTTCAATTTCGGTTGCATGTCTGACTTTTAAAATTAGTTATTGTTATCCTGATCCTGAATGTTGACAGGTTTATTGTTTTCTACTTGATATTCATTTTGTATATATGTGTACCTTTACACATATACTTATTATTGCAACAGGGAATGATAAAATGATAAGAGATGCTTAAATGGATACTCATCTGAATATTAAAGTAAATGAGGTTTTAAAATCATGACCAACATGTCCATGTCATTTTCGATTGTATGTCTAAGTATCTTATATGTAATGATGAAAATTTAAAGGGAGTTTATATTCGTTCTTTATTAATAATTTTTATATCAGGACCCGAGGGGCTCGCATTCGGGTAACAAAAAATTAATTTGACAACAATTTTAAATGTTACTTGCGCATTGTACTTTATAGTTTGAAAGGAGAATCGAATTTGATTTTAGAGAAAGCAGTAGACACTCTAGTTTCCATTTTGCATTTCCGAGTTCATTATTTCCCGGTACTGTCTTTGATCGTCCACCATTTTCAAAAATACTCGGTACTTTTTATCATGGAAGCTAAAAACAAAAGATTTATTGTTTGTTAAGAAAGAAACGTTATTTTTGAATTTTTTTCAAACTATTAAATGTATACCTCTTTTTCGACTGCATGTTAGGCAAAAGTGTTTGGCAGCTTCCGGCCATCCTTGATACCGTATCACGCAAATCTTCTTTGCTATCCGTGGCTGCAGCGGCAGCGGACATGGCGCACCCCAAAAGTACTGGTTCAGCACAGTCAGGAACCACAACAGGAAGTCCAATGGCATCAGCATGGGTTTGCAGGTACAGCTTGGACTTTTTCAGACCGCCGCATATGACAAGTTCTTGAAATGAGTGGCCAGCTTTCTCCATTGTTTCTTTAATGTGTCGACTTCCATACTACCATAAAGGAAAGAAATATTTAAAAACTGGAAAAGACATGATATATATTATGAATATATGCATATTAATTGTTACTATTTAGGCTTACAGCTAATGCCTGAATAGTCGCCAAATACAATGCTGCCAGATCGTTTACAGAGCTGGACAACGTTAGTCCACAAACCATTCCCTTGAGAGTTGGGTCAGCTAGTAAACGATTTCCATGAAAATCTGGCCAAATGTGAAGGTCATGGGTGAGCTCATTTGGATTCTCCTTTTTCAATAATAAATCCTCGAGGTAAGATAAAACTTTCCTGAAATTTAAGAGGAGAACACAAGATTTGCTTTTAGACGAGTGGGTATAAGGAAAATTAAAATAAGCATGTATGTAGTTTCATTTTCAACCTACCCCACACTTCCTCCGCATTGCTTAGCCAGCTCTGGATAAGCAGCATGACCCATGACAATATGATCCAGCAATTTACCTGCAGCACTTTGACCTCCTTCGCTCAGATACAAATCTTTAAGAATTACTCCATAATATGGACCCCATACACCAGGAACGTCAATGGAGTTTGCGCTTTGTGCCATGTGACAAACAGAAGTTCCCGAAATCAATGATAATCTTCCCAGTCCTACCCGCTCCTTTGGCACATTTCCACATCCAATCATTCCTAACGCTCCAGCATGGGCGTCAATCATGGAAAATCCTACTTTCACATCTGGATTTAATCCTAGTTCCTTTGCTATTTCAGGAGAAATCAAAGTGGCGTCTCCAGGAAATGAGAATGTATTTCCGAGTTTAGGCATAGCATCGGCAAGGCCCACCTTTTGAAAGTAGGTCTCATCCCAGTAGTTCTTTTCTGGTAGATTTACATGCGTCCATTTACAGACAATGCAACAAACAGATCGGTCAAGAGAACCGGAAGCTTTCCAGTGAAGAAAATCGCCGAGATCAAAGTAGTGCTTGGTTTTGGCATAGCTTTCAGGGAGATTCTTTTTCAACCAGAGGATTTTGGGGGTTTCCATCTCAAGGGAAATAGCACCTCCTACATAATTGAGAACAGAATGTTTCGTAGAGTTGATGAAGCTAGCTTCTGCACCCGCACGATGGTCCATCCACATTATAACGTTCCATGGATCACCAACTTTGCTTGTGGAAACGGGGCGATGCGATTCATCAAAGGCACACATGGAGCAAGTTGCACAGAATGCGATACCAATGACTGTTGGAGCTACGGTTGGATCCACTGCAAGCACTTCCTGTAATTGTCAAATAATCATTTTTACTAGTAGTTTATAGTAGTTTACAATAAGAAGCAATGAGCATCGGAAAAAGAGACAAATGTTTTATGTATCACTTACTTTCACAGTGGTAACCACTGCATTCCAGATTTCATCCGTGCTTTGCTCATAGTAGCCCGCTTCGGGATTGTGTATCTGGATTTCTTTCACCGCTGAGCGGAGTAACTTTCCCGAATCGACTTCAAAAAGCCCAGCACGGACACTCCCGGAACCACAGTCAACTCCAATTACGTGCTTACCCATTTCAGTAGTAGTTTAAATTACAACTTTGAGTATTCAAACTTCTTTTGGGAATTCGTTGTAAACGGAATACCACTTTAAAGGAAAGCTCGCAGAAGACTAGGAATGATTATCTGCCCAAGTGAGTCTACCTCCTTGCGTACGTTTTAGATGTGCTGTATGCAAGTGTCCTCCGTGAGATTTATATGTAATATATCTCCTATTTATAAAGCAAGAAGGAGTTTAGTTGCTGGATACCACCATCAGATAAAGCAAAGATAGCTTGCGATATGGTTTAACGATACTGCGCTGTAACTAAAGATAAATGGTTGATGTAGTAGATGTGCTAGCAAAATACAAACCAGTTATTATAAACCCCAGCTCCGAAAATTGAGTGATGGAAATAATATGAATAAAATTATTGATACTGCCTGCGGGATTATATAAGTTAGTTTTTGGGTCGGGTCTAGCAGCTAGCAAGTTGTAGACAAGCAAGGCAAACAAGATAGTTTTCTGAAGCTTTTTAATATTATTATTCACCTCGCTAAAAGAAATTGAGCAGTGAGCAAAGCGGAGCAACAACCTTGAATTTACCATAGACTTTAATGGAACTAGATATAAACTGTACCGTATTATAGATAGTTGGTTAAAGGGAAAATCACATTGCATACCAGTTATTTTGTTCCATGTGCTAAGGCAAAGCCGACCAAGAGCTTGATTCAGCACAGTCATTATCGCCTTTTCCAGAAAGAGATTTGATAGAGTGGATGAGTGACTGGAAAAATACACTAGCCATTAGTTATTGTTGGTTCATCATGTCACGGTATACTGGTGTGATGATAAGTGATGGGGGATTTTTGATACGTAAAAATAGGGACATTGCACAAAAAATATTTTTGTGTATGGGAATATACGCAGTAAAATGATGCTGACAAGACAAACTATTGATTCATTCACGCAGTGCAACATGAGAATTTTGTCTATGCTTTTAGTATCAACTAGGAACATAATGAACCTAACTCTGACTGATTAGGAACTGAGTGGTACATGTGTTGACACAAGAATGCGTGATGAAACCATGCAAATTCCATTCTCAAGTTTTTATCTAATGTTTTTTTCTGCATTTCTTACTGGAACTTTACTACTTTGTTCTTTACACATGTGTTTATTTCTCGTTGATAAAATTCTGAAGGCTGAATTTTAATTATGACGATAAAGGGCACTTGCTATTCGAAAACTACATAGAATGTAAAGGTCCGTGAATTAATTGCCTCTACTGAATATTATGTAATATGGTGCATGTGGATGGAATGTTGGGGTTATCATGAACATTATGCTTTATGAATTGAGAAATAAACGTTATATGCACTAAACACTTCCAATGGGTAACTGGAAAAATCAGACTCAGACTTTGTTGTGAAGTGAAATGGATGTCTGCATTTTATAAGAAATATTTATGCATGCGAAAAGTTTCTTTTCATGAGTAAAAGAATATGTTGACTTGATTTTTCCTTTCAGTCTAGGAAAATATTTTATTTTTGAACAATATAACAGCAATTTATATAAATTGTCCAGATTCATTGGATATGGTCACGATATAAAAGTACAAGAAGTCTAAAATGTCAATGCAAGATAAAAACAATTTTAAAATCTAAATATTACAATATTGTTTCAGTTACATAATATACAGTCTTGATATCTCTATAATATTTTAGGGACCTTTCCCAACATATTGGCATGTTTAATTATTACAATTTTTATTGTTTGTACTTTGTACATAGCACCTTCAGTTACGTTTTGTACCATCTAATTTTGTTACTTTTTTCTATTTTTTGTTCCCTTTTGAACGAGTTTCGTTAGCCTATCGTTGGCATTCGAAGTGATCACGATATAAACATATTTACATACTATAATTAGTAATTTGCGTTAAAATTTAAAACTAAATGTTCAGACTAAAAGAGACTTAAATTAAAATAAAACCTATAACTAGAATCACATTGGATTACTGACATACTAAATTAAAATGTCGGCGTCATCTTCAGGATTAACCAATAACTGGAGTTGGCTCAAGAAACTAGTGATTCGTGGATCCAACTCCATTTGATCCCACTCATCAGCGAGTTCTGTAATGCCCGGATCCGGGATTGATTGAATCCTAGAAAATTACAAGTTTTGCCATTAGCCATTGCACGTGTTGTTTATGCTATAATAGATTAGTAGTAATAGAAGTAGAAAAAATATTTATGCCATGCCACACTTACCAGTCTAATGAGGGAATAGGGACATTTCCCAAATCTGCAACTGTTTTGGCTCCAGAAACCAAGTCCAAGCTTTTCTTCAGAGATGCAATATGCGCCTTCATGTCTCTAATAAATCCCTTGATGATATCTCCAGCCCTGGATGTTTTCAGCTCAAACTCATCAAGGAACTGGGATAAAACCTGGACCTGTTCATCGATCTCTGTGAATTGGTGGAATGAATCAACATTTGCTGAGACCGTGTAATCACGATTCCTCCAGGTAATGTTGTACTCTGTAAATTTGTCAGACACGACGATTTGCTGTCAATAAAATAAAAGCCAAAATGTTATTTATGCATATTTTTCTTACTAGCTTTTATTAGCATTCGCTCACAAGGGTCAATCTAATAAGTTTGAAAAAAGCATATAGATTTTTACCTCTGCATACAATCGGTGTAGTACCGTCTGCTTATCAGATACCGTTCTCCAAATATTCTCACTCTCGTCTAGTACCGCAATGACTTGTTTCGCAACCCGCAATCGTTCATCTTCCAAAGCGTCTCCGACAGCTTTGCTACCGCTAGTAGATGGAACGTTTTCTGCCATTTTTGAACTTTGAAACACGCGATTTCTATATTATGAACTATGACGCAATTTTGGCTCAGCTTTAAGAAATATCAATCTTTCTGCCTGTTAAAAGTTAACTTGTAAAAATGGAACACGGAAACTTTAAATCGCTTTTTAAAATACAAAGGACAAACTGGCAAGCTCCTCTCTAATGCAAAATTGAATGATCTTGAAAATCTTTTAATCCAGAAACTTTAACAAAAACTTTAGTTGCTTCCTAGTAGCAGGGTAAAAACTAACTGAAGCCAAGCCAAGTTAAATTTTCGGTTGGATAAAACCAAGCTTGGTGTGAGGCGTGGATGACAATGTGTCCTGTCGCCCGCATTTTTTGGATTGTCGACATAATATCTGTATTCGTATTGCATCTAACGTAGAGAGGTAGCAGTCAAGCTAAATAAAACATTCTTGTATTAAATAAAAGGGGCAATGTGCGTATACAATTTGCTAAAGAAGGTATCGGGACAAATCGGAGCATGGTATTACTTCTTAAGAACTTTATGCTGTTTCCTTTAGCATATTTAAAGCAACGGTTGTCCTTTCCTGCTTCCACATTTTCCCCAAGAAACTGCCATTACGAACATGCATAAGCGGAAGGGACCATGAAAAGGATGAGTCGATCCACATGGGTTTGTTGAATGTGTTAATCTTTTAAGAACACAATTTTGCAGCTAAAAAGAAGTCAGGAAAGGAAGACAAGAGAATTAGGAAGCTCGACTGCTACATAAGCTAGAATATAGGTGATAGGGAAAAGGGTTGCTTTTCCTTATGTGTTGGCAGCAGGGAAGCGGACAAGTGATAAACCCTTCAAAACCGGACGATCCGAGATATTGAGGAAAAAGGGTTTTGGCCAAGCATTGTCTTTCGTTTCCTCAGGAAAATGATAAAAATGCTTTGCTGAAATCAGCTGAAAAATGCATGGATAAGGTATGCAGGCATGGGCAGAAATAATACAATAGCAATAAGTTATTTGTCAACGTGGAAGAAAATTGGTGAAGCGGTTCCTCAGTAGGAATTAGTAAGAAAGGCTTTGAGGGAAAAGGGCCTAAGTAAAAAATACGATATACTGTGTATATGTTCCTAAGTAGAGTATGTACCAGAGACAGAAAACCCCAGCCATGAGCCAAAGATTTAAGGCACTTTTTGTTACTGTAAGAAATTGCTTTATAATTGGTCGGGTAAGAATGAAGAACGAAAAATATCTAATTGTTTAACAATGATAACAACAAAAGTTTGAGTGCTTGGGCGCGTAAGAAAGGGTTTTTTCTGTCCTTTTGGCTGGCACAACAATGGGAAAGCAAGGAAATTAAACATGAGGAACTTTTAACGAACGAAAAACCATTATATTTCTTCAGAGATATCAAGTTTACATATTAATGAGCACATAGAGAAGCGTGGAAATGTGATTGAAGTACTGGTCCTGAAAATTTTAAGAAACCCCAAGAATAGATTCAGTTGACCCCATTTATTAACTCTTGTTGAAATTTCACATGAAAAAGACTTTGTCAGATATAACATGTGTAGCATTGCCCCATTATACTGAACTGATACACACAACTTTTATCGTGAGGATATACACAGACAAATTCATGCAAAAAGCTTATTCCTTGTAGAAACCCTTTTCAGAAAATGTACAATCCACTTCCTTTAACAACTGTTGTAACTGCTGGTTTGTCTATAAATAAAAATAACACCGGATTTAAAAGGATTAAAATATTCTCTGGGGCAAAATTCAGCTGATGAGGGGTTGAAGGGTTGCTGAAACCAGCTGAAAACTGCAAGAATGCAGGTTTTTGTAACATTGAAGGTTCCGCATTTCAGCTGGGACCTGAAAAGATAAGAGCTTTCTGTAAACCTTCGTCAGACCTTTTTAAAATAATATTATGTTGGTATATAGCTTGCAGTGTACCGTACACACTATGTGTTCAAATTTTTTATTGTTTAGTTCCTGAAACAGCTTCCATGTCTGAGACTCAACTTGACTTCCATTTCCTCATGTATACAAATCCTGTACTATTGAAAACAATGCTCGCCTGAAATTTCTTTCTATTGTCAACTGAAAGAATCGTTCTGAGCTTCTTCCCATTTTTAGGTAAAAACAAGTACAAAAAGCCTGTAGACTGTAAATATAATGGGAATGCTTTTCGTTTACTTATTTTTGTTAAAACCCTTGCTTATAAAGAACCAATTACTTCGTTTTACAGCCCTATTTGCCATGCTAAGAAATTGGTTTGTAATTGAGCGGTGCAATTCTCTTGAGAAAAATTTCTAAAACATGACTCGTCCACTGTACATTAAAGTGAGTAGGTAATTTATTACACATTTTTTGAATTGGCGTTTTCATAAAAACCGAGTTTTTAGTTTAAAATCGAATGTGATCGATGATTTCACTTGATTTGCGTTATAATCAGAAACCATTTTGATTGATTTTGTGTACTCATACCGATAAAGCATTTAATATTATGTAAAATGGGGTGTTCTGTATCCCATTACATCTTTCAATTTGACAATTATGACTAGACTGTTGCCTGCCTCTTGTTTGATGCCTCGAGTATTTACGTTTGAAACTTGAATTCCAATTTCAAACTTGACTCACAATCGCATTCTTCAGAGTTGCCGACCCCCAGCAGGGATTTTATGTGCCATCTCATGGGATGCACTGCTGACTTTTCGACCATTAACGAGAAACTGATCAAACCCAAACAATTACAGGCAACTCCATAAATAACTACATACACTATTCAATAAATTCACCAAGAATGTTTTCCTCTCTTATCTATTCGATTATTTATTATTTTCTTCTCACAGAAACTGACTTTATAGCGGACATACCACTTGGCTGTTAAATTATTGTTGTCAGCTAGAAGCTATTTGACTGGTAAATATTTTTACACATGAATTTAACTACTTTGATAAATTATATGTAAATTTAAATCATGAGATGATTAGACTAAAAAAACCAAATTCCAAAAAAGCAATGCTTTGCTTATAACAATTTTACTTTCTGTTGAAAAGACATAAAATGAGCGTCATGTAGCGTTTGTTGTACAACAGTTTACCGAGATTGATACCTACACACCTTGGCGAAGTTTTTATGACCTGGTTAGTGCTTCTTTTATCATAATGTGTAAAAGATTCAAAATTAGAAAATATTCGTCCATAAAACCTCCCTACCTTCAGAGTCAAACATGACATAATATGCAATGCGCTTTGAAAC
Source organism: Entomobrya proxima (assembly GCA_029691765.1). Lineage (NCBI taxonomy): Eukaryota > Metazoa > Arthropoda > Collembola > Entomobryomorpha > Entomobryidae > Entomobrya > Entomobrya proxima. Next base: position 9,253,956 of record CM056168.1, read on the forward strand.
AGCTTTTTGATCTGACCACACACGCGCGCGCTCGGCTTATCACTATCAAATCAAGTTATTAAATATCTCCAAATTACCTGCATAAAACGTCAAATTAACCGCAATGAGGATAATGAGATATGAACTTGTTTCAGTATAGTATGATTTACCTGAAATATCAATAAAAGAATGCTAAATGCTTACAGAAATTCCTCTAAAACTATTAACTATTAGCATTATCGCCATTAAAATGCTGGCAATTATTGTTTTAGACTCAGCATGCTACATTACAAAGCACTGTAGACTATTGCCATTAAGTTTATAAAATGCTAATAATGTTTCTATTTAAATGACGTAATTAAATAATTGATGTGTCAAAAACCAACAATGGAAATGTGAAATACGAGTTGACAGTGCAAATCAATTCGAAATATGAGTAGACAACAAAGATGATGACGGTCAATTTGCAAAGCTCATCACCGTCCGGCGTGATCCGTACTCTGCAGTTCTGCACCAACAGGTCATTTTAGAACAGAAAGCAACTGACACTTTTGCTGTAAATTTAATTTTTAAATGGTAAACATTCGTTAGCTCCTAATAATAATTATATTGCATAATTTGCTTATGACAAAAGTGCTGTGCCAATTAAATTGACATTGATAAAAAAGCAGAAAAACAAAACTGATGAATGCCCACATCATCATCAATAAACGTGATAGGTACGTGCACTAACAAGAATTATTTTTTTAAATCACTAAATAATCAAAAGTGACAAAATGTCGAATGCCAGTCAAAATGGTGGAGGAAAACTGGATGGTCGACTAACTGCTAAAGGTACTATACACTGAGTTTTGAGAATAAGCAGTATCGACTTGCATACAAATCATTGAAACGTGCATTTGCAAACTTGATTAACAAATAGTAAGTAACTTTCACTTTTGCGTTTTATTAAAACGCTACAAAGGATCAAAGTGTTTCTTACGACAGGAATGTAGGAACAAAACTTTAAACCGTAAATGTTTCGAAATGCAGTTCAATGTTGACAAGTTCATTATTCATTTTCCTCTGTTTTTGGTGAAGAATGTTCGTATACATTAAATTGAGATGCCAATCAGATTAATGCTAAGAGTGTCACGAAAACCTTGTCCCAAGTTTCATCCAACCATGCTTTCTATATTGTGAAGAATATGGTGAGGTGAATCACGAAGGATGGTTAGTACTGATAACAATCATGACGCTGTTCCTTTAGCTCAAATTGGGCTTGCTTTATCATTTAGCTGCCACGCCATGCAGTCTTCATTTCATTGCACTTCATATTGCATAACATCATAATTTACTGGCACAAGCGCAACAATGAACTGTCGTAAAAATGGAAAAGAAAGCACACACCTGATTACATCAATTACACGAGTGCTTAGTACAAGTTCAACTGGCGACTTTGACTCTTGCTGCATAATTTTATGACTATGGAGAATGCATGCATTACTTGCCTTGCTGTTATTATTGTTCGGATGTTTGACCGCTTGTAACTTCTTTTAACAACAAACTTTTTTAATTATTGTCGGTAGTACATGCTCTTGCAACTGTCTTGCACTGACCTGACTTTGAATTTTGCTGGCAGTTGAGGTAAGGTTCTCTCTCAACGAGTTTGCCAGAAATACGACTTTGAATTTGTTGAATTTTACCTATATTTTATAATGATGATGATGTTATGAAGTCAAACAGTCAAAGTCATAACATGTCGTGTTATGTAATTCTGAAACACACCTTCAGGAAATATTTTCTTGGAATAGCCACAGCGTTATGTACACACCAAAAATGTTCCTCCCTGTCATTCAATCATTTTTCAAACGTTTTATAAATAGCCTCCGCTAACGTGACTTGCGCTACTGAGCGAAATTTACAAAGACTGATAAGATGAGTTGCATGCTCCATTTCCCATGTCAGTGTCAAATTACCTGTGCAATGTACAGCAAAAGCCGACGACTAGATGACAGAAAGGATTGATTAAAACTAAAAGAGTGCCTACATATATATAGGTTCCTGCAAAGTCATCAAAAAGGTTGCATAGTGTGACATATGAGCTCATGTAAAAACTGAAAAGCCACAAACGCGTCATCATAATAGACTGCTAAGCTCATTTAAAATAGTCACGACTATTCTCATTCTCAACTTTCAAGAGTAACCAGCTGCTTTTATATTTTTCAGTTTATTTATTTGATGATTATTCAGTGTTCACGCCAAAAAATGATAAACTCCCCAGCGGTGATGATCCAACCGTTATTGTTAAACTGACTATGAATATGAATCAACTCCTCGTATTTTATACTCTTCAAAAGTAAATTGCCAACAGTTTATACTAGCTCATAAAACGTAAAATAGCCCACATCCATAAAGCACATACGTTTTCTGAACCGCACAGAAGAGGTGACCAGCGTTTTGAACAATCTTCTTGGTATTTTATCAAAATGTTTACTACTGAAACCTGGTCAATGGTTGTCTTGTGTTGGTACAAATTTGCAACTTGAATGCTTTAATGCTGTTCAAAAACGCAAATAATTTGCCGTTGCCCCCCTTTGTCGTACTTTTAATTCTGCTAGCGGACTGGGTGTGATAATCTAAAATGTTTTCAGGCACATTTTCCACTATTTTGAGAAAATTCTTCCACAAGTTCACACCAAAAAGGGTCGGCCAGACAGAAAAGCACTATTATGAAAAAAAGATACCAAAACGATTTAAAAGGTCATCCACATTTAAATAATATTTAGGTAGTGCAAAAATATGAACAACTTTTATTTTTCATTACCAACTTTTGTTACTTGATCTAGACTACTCCTTGCTAAATTAAATTAGCTTATTTTTTCTTTAAAAAAGGGAACACGCGAATTGTACAAGCTGAAAACAAGGGATGCTGATAAGAAAAGATGTAACAAAAAGGAACAAATGCAAAAGAAAAATTTATTATGTTGAACAATATGACACTGATAGTAACTGCTGAAGATGGTTGTTGGCATTTTCAAGTAAAAAGCTGTCCACATGCTCACAAAATTTTAAGAAATGACCAAAAAATTACTTGTGACATGTGCCATGTAGACTTGTCTTGTTTGCTTTTGTACACCCATCCATTCACTCAATTGTTTGTGGTCTTTAGTAAGTTCAGTTGAAAAATGTTGACATAATAATGGATTAGCTACACCTGGCTTGTAAAAAAGATGTGACAATTGTGTGTACACGTTTTTTGCTTTGTTTTTCAAGATGTGCGACACGTTCTGAATCCGAAAATATTACATAGCTGGTGATGGGTGGGATTACAGCAAATGATGTACAGACCAGTTTTTGGAAGAATGAAAGTTATTTTGAATAGCACACGTACAACATACAATAGTTTACTAGTATCTCGTCTAAAAATCTAGCTTGCTGTACAAAATTGCTTGTTTAGCCTTGTTATGTTTTATTTGCATATTTCACGACTAATTATTGTGCGATTGTTGATTTTTGAATTTATGATGTCCACTAAAATAAACGTGAATGAAGGATTTGATGAGGTTGATGATGTGACAAGCTGGATTGCTGGGGCTAAATAGGCCTTTTTTGCTAATAGTTGAGTGCAAATTGTTTTGGTAGGATAATATAACAGTTGTTTTTGTCATTGTGACTGTTATTGTTATAGTCCCACTTTTCTAAAAGAAGCCTGCAAACTGTATAATTATGATGTACTTCCATTTACTGATACTTACCAAAGCGTGTGTCTTTTATTCACTTTATTTTGCTTTACAGCTTTGTGGAAATTCAAAATCCATGCTGGTTTTCAGTTCATCGTTGGTGAACATTTTATGTTGTACTCTAGTTATTTTTACACACACAGAAAACGATTAGCACGCAGAACTGGTAGCATTTCTTTATATGCAAATGCAATGTTCTAAAATTCATAGTGTGACATATTTTCTGTTTATTATAGTTCAGCGTAGGTATTATTACGTTTTTGGCAAAAATTATTATGATAATGATTATTATTATTCTTATCTCATTGCATGTAATTTACACATTATGACCAACCCAATCAATGATTATTACCATCATTTTTCAGAAAATTTTTAGTGGCTCGACTCATTTAATATGCATTATATGCTAAATGATCCACATTTTTCGCTGATCTTTGAAAATAAAGTCCAGATCCACTTTCTTGTTGCGTGAATGTCAGTGGTGTGGTCAACACCACCAAAAACGACAAGTGTAGTGCAGCGTGTCGCGACAAGTGATTTAACACTTTACATGTCGTTGTCGTACATGTAATTAATATTGCTGAAAAGGCCTTTAAACCTTAATAGCAGCCAAAAGGAGAGGAAGATGAAAGTAAATTAAGCGTACAACTTACAACAATTAGCTTGACAATAAATCTGATTTGTGAGCAAGCAAAAGTTGTATGGCTTTGTGTAGCCGAGACATAGTGCATGTCTACAAAAAATGAAATGAGAAGATTGAAAATGTGTATGACCTTGTGTGCCCTTGCGTTTTCCTCGAACGAACGCAAGTAAGAGATTCCATCACCTATAGTTTTCCTGCACCTACAAATAATTGTAATCTTCATCTTTGTCTTTTTATTTTGTACATGATGCACTTGAAAACTGTATCTTGTCTCATATCTGACTGTATAGTAAGTAATAACGGCTGCATTTTCAGTGGCATTCATTGCCACCTAAAAAGAGACGCATGATAATAGCTGTAATATATAACACACCTATCTTGCGTTTGTCTGCTCTTCTTCTGGGTCATCCTCTTTTCTGGGTCCCATTCCCTTAGAAGAACGCAAAAAAAGGAATCACTCGGTTGATTCATGATGGCGTTTTAATGACATGTCGGCTATGGAGCTTCTTTGCTTCTTTTTTTGTCCATTTTGATGACAGGGTAGGTGTAAGTGATAATAGTTATCATTTAGGCTTATCCACTTTAATCCATTTTTAGTGTCACGTGTGCTGCTGACTGTTGTAACAGATTCCTAATATTTAACTAAAGAAATTGAAATCCATTAATATTATGTGTATAATTGCAAAAGATTCAACATTTTACCTTGCTAACATATAGAATATTTGTAATTTTCTTGCAAAAATTTACATTACCTCTGGCAATGATGCAGTAAATAGAAAAAGCGTACTTCTTGAGTATAAAATTGGAAACAAAAGTAGTTTGTTATTTTTTAATGCAACTTGTTTGGGCTTTTGATACACTTTATTTACTTTTTTAGATGCGGATGCTACCACTAATTATTCGCGGCAATAACCATCAACTGCCATATGTCAATCAATTAAATTACATTTTTAATAGGACAAACTGAAAAGTATAAACTTATAAAGTTTGTATACTGACCAACCAGTGTTTATTGCAAACAGCCATCTCATCTTTTCAGGTAGCAAACACATTGCAATAATAAAATTTTCATGGCTAAGTAAAATTAAGAACTTTGTGACACTGATGATGATGCTACCCCATAAAAACCAATGCATACAAAGAAAACCCCTTCACACCATACTTGGAACAAACTGGTCAAACATTTCGCTTTTCATTATTCCAATTAACTGTTGTAGCAATAAACTGTAGTAATAATTGATGTTGTTGATAATGATGATAAATGTGTTTTGTGCTGTTTCGGCCTGGCCTGTGGCATCTTCAGTTCAGTAAGCATACTATTCTTGTTGACCTTTTGCATTCTTTGTACATAAATATTTCACAAAAAAGTAAAAGACAACGGTGAGCTAAAAAACAAAAAAGCACTCTAGTAGATTCATTATTTCATCTTAAAAATAATAACATTGTCAGCTCTGATAAACTCCTCCTGGATAAGTAGGGCAAAGCACGTACGCAATAAAAAGTCTAACAATTACAATTCCTTTATAGGAAATTGAACGTAATAAAGGCATGATCATATACAGATAATTGTTGAAGATGCGCCTGTGCCATTGAGAATGTATATAATAAGCTACCTATTAATTTAAGTTACTTGGTTGGTGGCAAGTTGAATTAAATTTCCATTTTATTGAGGTACACGTGCTCAAACTGATGTGTAAAAATACATCAGTTTGGTTGGTCAAGTGGTTGCTTGCTAAAGTTTTATTAAATGTAGTTTATTTTGAATAAATTAATACACTATAACTATAATAGAACTAACTTATGCTAATTCATTACGATTCCGTATTTTTCCACGCATCTTTATTAGTCTAAAAAATATGTACTCCGCTCACTCCAGTGAATCAAGATCAAGACAAATGAATTTTTCAATGTCCTTTCAAAGAGATGTATATGAATCTTTCAACTCATCATTACGTCGTCGTCAGTTATTCGCAGAGAACAATCGAATAAACAATCAAATGAACCAAATCTCCTCGAAACAGGAAACAAAGTAAACTTTTATACCCTCAGAAGGCGAGACCACAGCTACATTTTTAGCTTCTAGTCTCATCTTCATTTTACCGACGACATTCATATCAGCTATCCCTTCTACTGCAATCTAATTTGTAAGACAAATAATATTCTTTGTAATCTAATGTATCATCATCATCTTTCCGGATGACCTTCGGCCATCATTATTCAAATCATCGCAAATATCTATGTATCATCATCACCATCGCCATGCTCTTAAACAATTTATGAATGACTCTGTAAATTGCTCTGAATTGCACTAGTCTGATTGATTGCATCTTCTTCATTTTATCACTTTGTTCTCGCTTTTTTATTACCCATGTCCCTGTCTGTTTGCACGTTTGCATGAGCAGTACTATAGGGCAAACAGGGATGATGTATAATTTTGAGACAATTGATTTTGATTTTTTTTTTCATATAGATATCTATGCAATTTTTACCAAAAATGCAAAATGACCCTCATCAAAATAGAAAATGTTCATCTGCATTCAAGTCTCAAGTTCAAGTTGATTTCAATCATGTTCTAAATATTGCAAGGTGCAGAATCGATAAATTATTATTGATGTAAAGCTAAATTGAAAGGAAATAAATTGCAAAAGCATGCACATAGTTAAGTATCGCAATCGCAAAAAGTCTTAATCAGGGCCTTAAAGCACAAATTTTTTACAAACTGACTGTAAATTTGTAATGCTGGTCAAAAAGTGACCTAAAATCATGTGTCGCATGCTATAGGTTCTATTATGAAAAGTTGTGAAATGGCTGTGACCTCTGACCTAGAGTTGACCTATTGACCTCAAGTTCAATAGAGTTGTTACTGAGGTGCTATTGTGTCTGTATACCAAGTTTGGTTGTTAAATTACCTGTCGCACAGCATGTACGCTGTAAAACTGCTATATTCTGCAATTAAGGTCCTGAATCAGGCCCTTAATGCACGAATTGTTACATACTGGTTGTAAATTCGTAATGCTGGTTAAAAACTGACCTAAAATCATGTGTCGCATGCTATAGGTTCTATTATGAAAAGTTGTGAAATTGCTGTGACCTCTGACCTAGAGTTGACCTATTGACCTCAAGTTCAATAGAGTTGTTACTGAGGTGCTATTGTGTCTGTATACCAAGTTTGGTTGTTAAATTACCTGTCGCACAGCATGTACGCTGTAAAACTGCTATATTCTGCAATTAAGGTCCTGAATCAGGCCCTTAATGCACGAATTGTTACATACTGGTTGTAAATTCGTAATGCTGGTTAAAAACTGACCTAAAATCATGTGTCGCATGCTATAGGTTCTATTATGAAAAGTTGTGAAATTGCTGTGACCTCTGACCTAGAGTTGACCTATTGACTTGAAATTCAATAGGGTTGTGGCTGAGGTCATGTACTATCTGTATACCAAGTTTGGTTGAAATCGGTCCAGCCGTTACTGAGTAAATTGCATACGGGCGGACGGACGGACGGCCGGAGCACAATATTATCAAGTATCTTAGCGATACTTAATAAGAACTTCCGTTCGCACATTTCCGTATTTTGTCCAAAATATATTAAAGATGAATTAAAAAACAAGTAACTACCCAGTTCGTGCCTTGAGTTAATTAAAATTATATCATTAAGGATAACCATAAGCCATATATATTCAACATTTAATCATGGTGTGAAATTGCATGCTAGCATTGAGGTGTGAAATTTGTGTCTGTTTGAGATACTTTTGCCTTCACAAATGTCCAAAGCACGAATGTAATTGTCATTTTCACTGATCCGTTCCACACTCTTTTATCGGGTACTTGCGAAATATGGAATGAATATAAACTGATATATTAGGAACGTTTGTTTTTTATTTATCGATTTGAACCAAAATCAAGTTAGTAATATAAATTTTCATCGCTTCAGCTTCTGAATCGTTTTTCTTTAATTTGACCAGGTACTTTTCGTATACAATTTTGCATTTCAGTAAATATATGAAATCACTGAAATATGTCTGCAAAAAGCAATTAACTTATTCACTATGTAAATTTTTTACGCATTTTAAAAATCTTGCTCATTAAAGAAGAGTTGAGGAGAGTTACAATTTGAAGCTTATTTGTATTGTGTATGGCAAAAGATAAATCCAAAATTGAAGAATGATAAAAATCGTAAATGGTTACATTGACCGACACTCCCTGATTATTTAATGCTTGTTACAGCGTTTTCTTTGTCACTGAAAATAAAAGCCAACAAAGTAACAACATAAATAGAAGTTACACAAGATATATAGTAGAATGTCACTTGCTATGCAATTACCAAATTCGCACTCTTGTTTATATTTCGACTTTATGAGTTGAGTACCTAATAAAAGGATGTATATTTTACTTTATTTATTTGAAGAGTTAAAAATGAAAAAGTTTATATGATAAAGATTTTACTGATTATAAAATTGTGTTGAAAACTACAATTACCAGCTCAATTATATTTTACGTGATGATGATAAAATTCTGCATAGATGGACAAAGAAGACATTTTTCATTATGTGCTTATCTTTGGAAAATAAGCCGATAAGAATACGATGAAATAGTCTTGAATGTCTTAATTTTTCTTGGAAGTTCATTCAAGTAGAACTAAATTCATGCGCAAATAAAAATTAATGGCTAATGTAATTATTGGTTTCAATAAAAATACTATTAAACTAAAAAAAAGTGAGAACAAGGATGGATGAGAAATGAGTTGTGCTTGAAAATTCTATTTTTCGTCTTTTTTGTTTGCTCTTTCATCAGCAAACCGATTGACTTTGATACTTGACTTTGTTGCATGATGAGGTGCATCATGATAAGATGAAAACTCATTTATTCTTATTAAACGCTGACGTCGTAATCACAGTCGCCGCAATAATGATTAAATATCCTTTAATGTCTCAAGTTTGCAAAGTTTATGAAAATTAATGTTTGCTGGTCCCTACCGTACTACGCTCAAATATTTAATGCTGCAACAAGGAGTGCAATAAGAAAAACCATTAATTTATTTTTTGAAAAGTTGCCGTTATCATAAAAGCGGTATTTTGTAAGGACGCACTTATAAGTGCCATCACAATCAAGATCAATGGGAACTTTATGATAATTAATTGCTAGTTATTATCGGCACGCAGGATATCTACGAAAACTAATAATTTATTAATATCTCGCTAAAAGGGGTCATCTCCAATAGAGCTTCTGTAATAAGCTCTGTTAAAGGACGTTTTTAAAATTAGGAAGATGTTTTTAAAAGTGCATCTTGTCAAAGAATGATGAAAATGCAACAAGCAGTCATTTATTTAAGGCTCTCTCACCTTGTTTTCTAAACAACTGCATCTAGAATTCTTGTTTAAAAATGCCTTGCTAGAGTCTCATTGACTTCTTAATTCCCTGCCAGTTGAAGTGATTATGCTAATCAGATTAAATTATCTTACAACGCAACCAACGTCAACAAATTCCAATTTGCATGTTAGTTGCTTCAAACTTGCTACATTCACCACACAGATACAAAGATAATGAAACTTATCTACCGCGAAGATGATGTACTTATGTTTTGTCTGTGGTGGTTCCTCATCATCTTCACATATTTTTTGAAGTTGACTGACAGGAAGGTCGTTAATGTGTGTTGTTCGCATTTTTTGTTTTATTTGTGTCGTAAACCGACAACGCCACCATCATCGCTACCTGTCATCTTTAGGATTTCTCTTCTTATGGTCTATGGTGAATGGAAAACTGAAAAAAAATTATTTCTTCCTTTACATTTCTTGAGCTGCCCTCCATACGTTATTTACATTTTCTACACTTGCCATAGATGTCATCTTACTTTTTCTTCAACTTGTCACAATAATTAAGCCACATTTAATTCCACCGAACAGATTCAACACGCAATACGAGCAATGATGCTTGAGTTATGGCATTCTAAACTTCAAACTGGAAGTTCTTGACTTGGAATATGCTCAATTAGCTATAATGCTCGATTTTCAGTGCTTCTTATTTTCCAAACCATTTGTTTCAAGAACTATAAACTAACCATACTGCTATTTACCCTTTCTTGACCAAAAGAGTTTGAAAAAACAAATCAGAGTTAATGCTCATGTAATTGATCAAACATTTGCTAACCTTCACTTATTCTATGTATCAACCTGTGAGGGTTGCATTTCTACATTTATAATTCAGCAACCTTTTTAATTTCTAAGATGTCAATTAATATGCTCATCTTTATTTTATTACTCTATACTGCCTGTCATTCATTTTCATTGTTTTTTATCATTTGTACCTGTGCAGCATGCAATTAAGTCAACTCTGTTATACTAATTGTTATCTCGCATAGTTCAGGTAATTACTTGATGGTCATCACAGCATTGTTGACACCTTTCAAATCATTTCTAA